>APFE030383041.1:48575-58815 GCA_000404065.3 Pinus taeda | reverse complement strand
TATATATAAATAAAGGGCAACTTTAAGACATTTTTTTTTAAGACAAAAGAAATATTTTGTCTTAAAAAGTCACTTTTTATTGTAGTTATTTTACATTAAAATTTAATATCAATTGAATTGTCTTAGATATAAAATTTAAGACAAAAACAGTTTAAGAAATAAAATTTTTTAAGACAAAAACAATTTGAGACAAAAATATTTTAAGACAAAACTTTATATTTAAGACAAAAAGAGTTTAAGACAAAACTTTATATTTAAGACAAAAATAGTTTGAGACAAAAATATTTTAAGACAGAAATTTATATTTAAGACAATGGCCACTTAAGACGAAACTCATTTAAGGCAATTAATAATTATGACAAAAGCACATGAATTTTGTAACACCCTCCTCTCACATCCACCAAAGTAACCATGTCAACTAGGGTAAATGTGACATGAGAGGCTACTAACATCAAATTCGACCTCCTAGGCGACCTTAAGGAAGTGGAATTGATGGGACATCACTTACAATCATCCAATACCACCAGAAGAACCCTTAGGGGACAATTCAACCACTTAGACAGCTTGCCCCTAGGTCCTACTACTGTTCTGGACAATTTAAGGTTCAGCCACTCTCATTCTATGGGAAAGGGAGCGACCAGAGACGTAAATTCACTCTCATAGGGATGCATGCTAGTGACTATGGACGGAACTTGCCAGTTCTGTTTCAACAACTCTGGGATTTGAGCCACTTTTTTAGGCCTAGAGCCAAGGCCACAGTTCATAATGGAATGAAAGATAAGAATAAAGTAAATCACATGGAAACAATGATGCAAAAGTAAATAGTTGATTAAGGCCTTAACCAAAACCCTACTAGCCATGTCAGGCATTTCATCAAACATATCATCGACATGTAACCTACGTGTGTAAATAACATAGTTAAGTATAGGGATCTCTTACTTATCTGAGAATTGCCATGAACCATTATTTCCTCATGTCATTTGTTGACATATCACTTATTAGGTCAGAGATATAATATCCATTCAAATACAAGTAAAAACATGTTGAGAGCCAAACATAGTTGTTGCCATAAAATGAGCATATAACCAGCATAATAGGAACATAATTACAATAAACATATCAGCCATCAAAATCCATATATACACCAATACATTTACACATGAAAATCAATGGAATGAATTTCTCATTAATCAATGCAATGAAGTAACTGGATATGGGACTACCACATTCCACCTGCCCATAGATTGGTTGAGTGAAGTCTCTCTTCAGCCAATAACCTCCCTTTCATATTCCAAGCATGATTGTGGGACCCATAGAACACATCAAAAACACCAATCAATGTGGATGCTACCAAAGTTCTTTGCCTACACCGTGAAGAATTTAAGTGCCTCCTAGTTTCTCAGGATTTACCATGCATCTGCATTCTAATCCAGGGATCACTAGGCCCTACATCGAGACATACTCTTTAGGCTTTTCTAGGCATTCCATCCCGGAATCACTGGGCCCAACGGAGAGAAAATCCACCTCTTGGTTTTTCCGTATATCCTATCATTCATCAACAAGGATTCCTAGGCCCAACAAGGCACACAATTTGGCATTATTACAACCCACAATCCAATGCAGGGGTTACTAGGTTAGTGGCTTCGTGCATCCTTAGTCTGGTTCAGGGACCACTACCACCATGTGTTTGTCAATTCGTGGATCCACCCCACTTAGCTTCAAATACAATCTGACCATCCCACATAAACCAAATGAGAGAACCCATCTCATCAAAGCTATTAGGAAATGGCAAGGCTAGGTTGAAAATACTGTCACACCTAGCAAAACCCATACCATGGTAGAAAATAAACACATGAAATCCCATTCATGCCAAATCTAGCAAGAAAAAATACACATGCAATTTGATACCTGCAACGAAGTTTGTTGTAGTTGCTTGATCCTACCTTTCCCTACATGACCTTTGCTTCCTCTAGCCTTCTTTGTCCTTCTTGCTCCAATGTCAAAGTGGTCCAAGAAAACTCTAAGTGTCCAAGAGTATGAAAGAGAGAGAGAATAATGAGAGAGCTCCAAAGCTAAACTAACAAAAGGTTACCAACTGATCCTCAAAAGCTTTTTTATGAATAAGGCCTCTATTTTCTTCATTTTCCATTATTTTACATTATTTTCCTTCATTTTCCTCCTCACATGCAACCTGTGACCTTTCACCTCCTTTTTCTCCTATTTTCCATTATTTTCATAAATAATTGGGCCAAAAATGTCATTTTTCCTTTCCAAATCCTTAGCCATTTCCTTTGTCAATTTCCTTAACCATAAACAACCAAATGAGCACACACTAGGATGTCCTGCCCAACATTCAACTTGGAATAAGTGTCTCATTCATCTGTGGTTATTGTTTTTAACTTTTATTACATGGAATTTTCACGAGGGTTGTTATAGTACCCTCCACCTTGGGGGGCATCGTCCTCAGTGTTTAATCACACATATACCTCAACAGCCCGCTGAAAGAAGATACATTCCTTATGGAGCTTTATAACACATCTCGATGCAGTATTTATAATGAAAGATCCACTCAAGAGAAGAACATCATGACATCATGACAACATACCGCATAGTGGAGCTTTATAACACAACTCATTGCAATATTTACAATGATCATCCTACTGAGTGCCAATCCATATAACATCATAACATCATGATAACATAACCATATGATAGCATAATAACCTAAAAACATAATCATGATAAAATGACACCCATACCACATAGTGGAGCTTTATACCACAACTCGTTATGATATTTACATTCATACACGGGTGTAAATATAGAAACGTCATCAAAATTATATATACCAAAACATATATCAAACACATACTAACATCATATAGTGTATATCAAAACATCAGAAAGCATATATCAAAACATCATATAACATATATCAACCATCATAAAGCATATATCGATCACCATAAAGCATATACCTAACCAACATAAAGAAAATAATAAACCACCATGAAGCATATACCAAACCATCATAAGAAAATACTAAATCACCATAAAGAAACTACCAAACTACCATAAGAAACTACCAAGCTACCATAAGCAATCATCAAACCACCATAATCAATCACCAAACCACCACAAGAAATCACAAAATCACCATATCAAGGTTTCTTTGCCCCAGTCGGTAAATAAGGAAGGATACACAGCCTGCATCTGAACTTTCATCTCCCATATAGCTTCATTAGGCTCAAAGTGATTCTGTTGCACTTTAACTTGCTTGATTGCTTGGTTTTGGAGCATGAGCACCTTTTTCTGCAATATACATTGAGGCTTCGGGTGGAATTCTCCATCTAATTCGATCTGCAATACAGACCAATCAATCACATGATCAACATATTTAAAATACTTCTTAAGAAATGAGACATGGAAAACATCATGGAATTTCACTATCAGAGGTTGTGCAAGTTGATAGGCTACTGGCCCAATCCTCTCAATGATATTGAAGGGTCCACAAAACCGTGGTGCCAGCTTGGCACATGAGACAATCACAAGGAGATCTTCTTCAGTTTCATGTGAAAGTACACATGTTCCCCAACCTAGAACTCTTTGAACAACCTGTTCTTGTCTGCATAACTCTTCTCCCTATCTTGTGCTTCCTTGAGATTCTTCTTGATCACTTGCATCTCCTATTCCATCTCTACCAACATATCGGGTCCAATTAATACCTTGCTAACTAGATCACTCCAAGTAATGGGACTTGTTGGTGTCCAGGTATGAACAATTTGTCAACCCTTTTCCTACATTAATTCGTCAATCTGGGTGCGTACTCTTTCCAAGGTAATGCACAAGGTATATGCAGGAGCAAGGTTACACTCTACATCAACCAAGGGTTCATGATTAAGAAATCAAAGCGTCGTTGTAACAGTAATGGAAATGAACTGTAGAACTTAAAAAGGCATTCACAACAATCTATGTAATCTGCAAAAGCAATAAGGAAATAGATACAACAAGTTAAAAAACACACAAAAAGGAAACATGCAGCACCTGATTAGAAGAGTGGGCCCAGTTCTCTGATTAGGGCTACGTTTACTCACAACGAAGATATAATAGCAAAGCGTTTATATTTTATTAATCTGAAGAAAAATGTTACAATATCCTGGTACAATTAACCCTTCGCACAGGAACGATCCATATTTTATACAATACAGGGGGTGATAACATCTTCCCCAAAACCTAGCAACTACATGCCCAAAAATATACATCAGTTCAAACAACACTAGTGTTGAGAGAGCAAGAACAAAAATGATCCAAAACAGATTGGAAATAGTTGCAAGTTGGTTATGTTGTTTTAGAGCTGCTGAACGGTTGCTGTGAATCATGGAACTGCCGCTATATGTCGGGAGAACAACACTTGTTCTCCAGAATCTACGGACATAACAAGTTTTAGTGGCTTGCATAGGTAAAACCCTCGTGATTTTACTTCATTAATTAAATGTTCCAAGAGATATAGAAAGGAGGGTTACCTCATAGGTTTATCATAATAGATACATGTTAATGAGTGCAAAAATGATGAAAAGATGAGTGGAAATGTAGGGAAAAGGTAGGTAGATTTGGTGCCCAACATCTCCCCCCAACTAGTCTTTTGCATGTCCTCATGCAGCTTGCTGCCTTCGCAAGTCTGGATTGGATAGACTATGTGCCTCGTGAAGCCAAGAGAGATCATATTTCTTTGCCATGTATGTTCCTGGAACCTTATACCCTTATGAAAGAATAACTTCCTTCCACCAATCGTTTGGTACATTATATGCTGGGTTATAGTGCTCTACTAGCAACCAAATGACAGGGAACTGGAACTGGATTCCCATCCACCAGACCCCACATGTTTGGTTGCATGCCACGTATCTCGGCACCCTGTTTAGTGCCCATGCAAAATTTGGTGCTCCAAACGGTTCCCTATTTCGGACAGACATGGGTGACATCATCCACCTTTTCTGGCAATTGTCAAGGGCCTCATCTTGAAACGTGACTATTTGTTTGACACAAAGTTCAATGCACCACTTTTGTGTCCTCAACATCAATTCTCTGTTTCCCTCAATTTCTAAAAAGGTGTTGTGCTTATTGTACATAGTCACTAACTGTTCATGCTCCCCTCTCATCATAAAAGGCTTTGTGGTCTGATTTGACTCAAACATATTGGAAGCCTTCTGACAACTTATCTAATTGAGATTATAAGAGGTGAGAACCCTTAAATGAATGCCCCCCACATATGGGATCAGATTAAACTCTTTGTTTGCACACAGAAGGTATCCATGCATATAAAGCTCACACATCAAATGTTGAGTTGCCAAATCATGAGCCGTCAATATCCGGAGGAATTGTACACTGTCCTCGATCTCCTGACTAATTTCCTTCTTAATGTTCTCCAAACAGAAGAAAATAAATCGCTCATGCAAGAACAAATCATAGCTAGAAACAGGAGGGCTACATTCCATTATCTCTTGTGCGAGGTTGAACATTTGTTCTTTTTCAGCCTTCAATTATGTCACTTGTCCCTCCAGCCGCTCCACCTTGAGCTACTTCTTTGCATGCCTCAATCAAATATGTCTATGCACTCCACATATTCAAAGATAGCCTTAGATTCTTCTTCCTGGGTTATCTTCACTTCATTCTGATATCGAGTCATGGTGGATTTCCAGGTTTGGACTTCGGTCGTCAAGGAAAACTCACGACCTTCGAACAAATGCTCAATAAGCTCTTTCTGAGTGGGAACATAGGTTGTCACCACATTGTCCACCTGCGTTTCTACTTTGGCTTTGGGTGTTGGGTTGTGTTATATTCTTTCCACGACTAGCCACGTAGTTAACTGGGGGTGAAGCCCCCCCTTCGTTGCACCGATTGCGTAGTGGGGGGGTCACAGGGGGGGACAAAAGCCCCCCTGTCCCAAGGGGTTGAGGGGGGTGAGTAGCCCCCCTTTACGAGGTCCGAGGCAACACGGTTGGGAATTTTTTTTTGGACCCTATATTAGGTTGGGCAGACCTACATATTTGTGCATGGTTTGCATGCATGGTTTTGGATGCGATGATTTTTGGTCAATAGATTTGGATGTGATGGTTTTTGGTCCATGGTTTTGGACATGATGGCTTTCGGTCCATGGTATTGGATGCTTTGGCATGTATAAATATGTATTGTAACATTGAAAGGAATATAATGAAAAATCAAGTTGGTAATCTCGGTTTTGGAAACTGGGGGAAAATATCTGCGTATATGTGTTTTATGTGTTATGCTATCCCATTTTTTATTTTTTGTGTTTTAGAATTCATATCTAGGTAATTTATGTACAGGGTTAAAACCTACATTGGGCTTCTTAGCCCGCCGCCTATATTTCTTCACCTATTTCTTTAGCTGGTGCACCTATCTTCTCAACCTCCTAACCTCTATTTTTAGCCACATCGCATCCCTGAATTGCAGTTGATATTTCTGCTTAACGGGTAGCCTCCATTGCTCGCACAACTCTATCCATTCCTGCTTGATCACCACCTCATATGGTACTGCAGCCGGTTCAGCAGGAGGTAGGTCACCTGGGGGAATATCTTTTAGACCCACTGTCAGGTTTTCCTCCATTACTCGCTCTTCCTTAATCATTTCTTGCTTCACGACCACCTCGACCAGTCTTGCCGTTGGTTTGGCAGTTGGTGGATTACTCGAGGGAGTATCCACAGGTTCAATTTTCAGGGCTGCTCTGCTTGGTCCCTCTTCCTCGGGAGCTGTTGCTTCCTTCTTGAACGCTACCTCGACCCACTGTGAAGCTGTCTCGGTAGGTGGTGGATCCACTGGATGGATATCCATCGGAGTTTCAGCCAACATCTCCCCTCCTGGTTCCCTTGTTTTAGAAACACCTGTCTCTTCCTCTCTTCTGGGTTCTTGGGTATCTGTTGCACGAAAAATGTTTTCCTCACCCAAATGTTGTGCTTATGTCTCTGTGTGTTGTCCTTCCTCCATTTGTCCCTTGGGAAGGTCTCCTTAAGAGTCTGCGACTAACAAACCTATGGAAACTGGTCCTTTAATCGACCCATCAAAGTTCAAAATAGGAGGAATGACAACCTCCTCCTCTGTGCGTCGGGGAGAGTGAGACACTCTTGCCCCTCTAAGAATGGAGAAATAAAAAGGGAATTTAAAGAATTTTTCTGCCTGGTCTATCCTGGCCCCGGCTGTGACCTTCAGCTCTTTTCCTTTATCTACAACAGCTCCGCTCTAGGTTGAGACTTCTCCCTATATGGTTTCCTATCCCGTGGTCGACACTGGTTCTTATGGAAGAGTGTTAACCTCAGGATTCAATTCCTTTACAATTTCCAGAGCTGGACGATTTGGTGGTGGTTCTTGTGTGACACCACCACCCGTATCCAACATTTCTTGAGTGGCTGATGTTGGCACTGTTTCTTCCAACCCGACATTGATGAAAGTGGACTCTTGTATCACTGTGTTGACCCCGTCCAATGTGACCATAGCTTCTCTTCTTGTTGATCCTACGGTTCCTTCAGCCTTGGGCCCCTCTTGTCCTGGTCCATCTTCCTCCATTGGCTCCACGGTCATGGCTGGTTCTTGTGGGACAACCTCAGTCGTAATGTTGACAATTTCTTCTACCTCAACTTGCCATGGTACCTCTTCTCGCATTATGGTGCTGCCGATTTTCTCCCTTGGCTCCATAGTTGAGGTTGTTTCTTGTGGGATAGCCTCAGTCGTGGTGCTAATGGCTTCTTCTTTATTAGCTCTCTCTTACTGCAATACTTCTTCTTCCATTGGTTCTGTTATCTCAAAATCAGATACTGATAGGCTGCTGGTCAGGTTGACTCTAAGTAACTATTTCAAACCTACTTTAGGCTGAGGCTTAGCCTCCTCAACCTGAGAGGGCTCTCTCTAAATGGGTTAATGATTTTGATTATAGATAAGATGGCTAACTCTTGTAGAACAACTGTGAAAAATATGAATGGTGGAAACACATTAACAACTATCCATTGGGCTTATGGAGTTAACAACATATCAATATAACAATAAACTCAACCTTACATAGAAGTCGGGGCATTCAACATTTAAACATTCAGAACATAAAACTCATATAGGACCACACAGTTTATGAATGTATACAGGAAGTCAGAGCACATTCAGTGAATTCTGAGTGATTACACATCCATACCATTGCAAGAATTAGGAAAAGGACAACATCACATATTCTGAACATAAAGATCCCTCATGAATCCTGAGAAGTAAAGCCAAACTTGTATTATTGAAACAGAGTTTTTCATAAGCCAAATACCAGCCTTTTTATAAAATTTCCAACCCCGAGTACATTGCTGCTTCAGCTATATATAGAGCTCTTATTCTAACTAATTGAGATTCCTCCTCAAGCATGAGGGGAATTCGTAAACTACTTCTATTACTAACAGCTATTAAACTCTAACTACTTAATAAATACAACAAACTGTTAACTGGAGCTTTTTAGAGATCTAAATCAAATAGGACTCTAACTCCACATTACATGAATAATGGCTTTGATTAAGCTAATTCTCTTTCTTTGACATCTGGTTCTCTTTTAGTTTGGCTGAGATGGGTGTTCAATGCTCCACGCTGCTCTTGAATGCTGTATCTTTTTCACTGTTCAGAAAAATTAGGAGACTATCCTTGCTTCTCGGTTTTATGGTTTTTTCAATTCCACATAAGTCGGTCTTTGATATTTGTTTCCCAAAACATGACGGTGGCCACGTTTATTGATGTGTTGTCCATGGTTTTGAAACTTGATTTGATGATGTGCTATCCACTGTCTTTAAAAACAAAAAAGAAATACGCATTCAAGCTGTCTGAACCGTGCTTCAATCTTCGCATGATATGACAAAATGCAACTTTTGATCTAAACCATTTATTTCCACTTGTCTTTGTTTCATTGGCTGCTGTAACTTCAGAGGTTCTTGTTGTATACATCTGTCCTTCAAAATTTTCCCGCTTCTGCTTCAAAACTGCTTGATTTATGTTGAAATCATCACCTTCAGCAGTTTCATAGCGCGCTACGAAACTGCTGAGTTGTTTAAAAAACATTGTTTTTTACCCGAGACTTTTATTAATCAAGTACTTGGTTGCCAAAACTTCTTTTAGACTTTCCAAAAGCTGAATAGGGATTTAGGTTTCTTCAGAAAGGTGAGATCAAGCAAACTTATCAAAATTTCAAAACAAAATCTTACTTGAAATGTAATTTCATTTAGCAGGTCCTTTAAGCTGGCTTAGCTGTGCCTTCAGATCTTCTATTTGTTTCTTCCTAACCTTATTCCCAGCTCTCAGTTTCATATTAATCATCTTGATGTACTTGGCTTCTTTGATTGCCGGCACTGTCCAAGTGTGAAATTGCGTATTACAGTCAACTACCTCTACAGCTACATTCTCCTCCCATAGGGTTTTAATTCTGTAATAGTTAGCTTGTATGACTACATGTCTTCTAGCGGCTTTCTTCAGTTTGGAAATCTCATGTTTAGCTGATTCCAATTTGCTTTTCAGGTCTGCTATATTGTCTTCTTTGGATGTAATGACTGTTTTGCCTGTGTTCTTCCTTTGCTGGCGTTATGTCTCTTCCCCTGTTTCCTCTGTTCTTGGAAGTGCTTCTTGTACTTGCTGGAATCTCCTTGTCATAGGTCTTCTAGGTTTAAAAACAAATTGTTCATCTTGCTCATCGAATTTAAGCCTTTTTGAGGCTATGGCTTTCTTGGTACTCTCTTGTTCTGACTGTATCAATTCAATTTGAACTGGTAGAGACTCCTCAAAGTCAATAGCCTGTAATAAATCATTTAAACTTCCCTTGGAAACTGGACTTTCTTCAACTGCTGCAGCTTTACCTTTTTCCTTAGCAATCTGACTTCTTGTTCTTCTCCTTGAGACTACTTCAGATGCGCTTGTTTCAGGTACAGTCTTTTTAGCATGAGCCTTTTCCTTAGTTGATTGCTGATGTGCGTCTTGAATGATGAGTGGATTCACTTGTTTTCTTGCTTGTAAATTTGGAACTCTCTTGGCTCTTGCTTCTGTTTGGAGCTCTGCTATTGTGAAATCTCTTGCAGGTAGAGGACTGAGGCCAGTTTGGCTTTTGAAGCCAGCCATAAAAATGAATGAATTCCAATCTTTGTCTACCCTTTGGAGCTCATCTAAAACCAGTAGTTTAATCAAACCATGATGAAACAAAGAGGTTTCACAATCCTCTTTCCTC
>APFE030383041.1:2741-42741 GCA_000404065.3 Pinus taeda | reverse complement strand
TCCATTCGAATTCCAGCAGCTGAGAGTAAATGTCCCAAAACTATTCCTTCCTCCATCATCATGTAGCATTTTACCGTACTTAAAGAGACACATGCCCGCTTGCATCTTTCAAGTACCTTTTTCAAAATTTCCAACCCCTCTTCGAATGAATCCCTGTATGGAGTGAAATCATCCATATAAATCTCAACATTATCATCTACCAGATCAAAGAAAATCCCCAAAATTTCCCTTTGGAATGTTGCAGGCGCATTACAGATACCAAATGGAAGGACCTAGTATGCAAAAGTTACCCAAGGACATGTGAAAGTGGTTTTATCCTGATCTTCGAGGGCTATCTGGATCTGGTTGTACTAGCTAAATCCATCCAAGAAGGAGAAGAACTTCTTCCCAGCTAGAGTATCCAAGACTTGGTCAATGAATGGTAATGAAAAACGGTCTTTCTGCGTTGCCTTATTTAATTCTCTGTAATCCATGCATATCCGCCATTTACCATTTTTCTTAGGAACCATCACCATTGGGGAAACCCATTAACTGTTTGAAACGGGGTAGATAAATCCCACATCTAGTAGCTTTTGAAGTTCTTCCTTGATAATGTTTTTTAGAGTAGGGTTCATCCTTGTCTGAGGCTGTCTCACAGGATGACAATTCTCTTTGATGTATATATGATGCGTCCATAAATTGGGAGGAATCCCTTTCATGTCTATAGAGTCCTAGGTGAACACTTCTTTGTGTTCTTGAAGAACATCCAAGAGTTGTTTTGTCTAGGATTCTGACAGATATGTATTAATATTCAGGGTCTTCCTTGGCTCTAGTTCCACCAAAATGTTGTCATGGGACATAGTTGTAGGTATCTCATCGAATCCATCAGCTATTCCGATACTTTCCTGTGTTTCATAGCTCAAGACGGACTCTAGAATTCGCTGATTTGAATCTGAAACAGAACAAGCATCACTAATAAAAGTAGTAATTGTATCATCTTCTGTTTCTATTTTCAACTAAAGGGCTTGTCCAATAGTAAGAACTGGCCTTAATTCCTCATTTTCAAATTTAGATTCTTCCTTTGGTAAAGGTTTCTTGCGGACCGATGGTTTCACTAATGGACTAGGTTTTGTAGGAGGATATAACACTAAATTCTTAGTACTTTGTCCATTCGAGATAACCATATGTCCAGAATGACAACCAATATAAGTGTCTGCAGTTGCCAGCCACGATCTTCCCAGAATCAGGGGATGGTCACCAGCGGGGGATTGCGTTTGCAATACTAGGAAATCCACAAGGTAGTGCCATGAATCAACTAAGATTATAATATCTTCTAACTTCCCTACCAGTTTAACCATAGATTGATCTGCCAACTCTAACACAGTAGGTGTAGGTTTCAAGTTTTGAAGACCCAATACCTACATAGTCTCAGCGGTAATGACATTTATATCAGCGCCCAAATCTACCAGCGCATTTGGAATTTCTACTCCATTAATTTGCATGGTTAAAATTGGGTTCCTGGGATCCCCATATTTCACAGGTATGACCTTCCCCATCATAAAATCGGATATCTTTCCCATCACATGAATGGTGAGTGGGTCCCTTGATTTCTTTTTAGGATTCTTAGTGCAATATTCCCTGATTTGTTTTGCATATATAGGTACATCCATCAAAGCATGCAGTAGGGGGATCTTAACAAATAAATTTTGTAGCTCCCCTAACAAATCAAACTCAGCTTGAGGGATCTATTTACTCAAAGCCAATCTTTCTGGATATGGCGGTTCAACTTGGTGTTTTTGAGTAATTAGCGGCTGAGGAGGTGTCTGATTTTTTCTAACTTGGTTTGATTCCTCTTCAACCATTTTTGGTTCCTTTACCTCACTGCCAACTTTTTCAGTGATAACAGGTGAGGGTTGAGCATCTACTATCAACCCAGATCTTTAACTCATCTCATACAATTCTGAAGGAGATGTTGTATGAAGATAGGTTGAGGGTGTCAGCTTGCTGAGCCCCTTTATTGTTAGCATTTGGATTGGGTTGGATGGGAAGTTGGGGGCGAATAGGCTAATTACTAGGGGGCATATTAGAGGGAAACAGGAGTTGTTGTTGTGGCATTGACTGGGGAAGTTGCCTAGGAGGAGAAGGTCCATGCCAGTTCAAAGCCCATGAGCAACTAGAACTAGCTTGAGGAGCCCATTACTGCTAGGGTGGAAGTTGGTACTGGGGCCACATAGGTGGATAAGGCATGGGCTAGGGACCCATATTAAAATTACTAAAATATTGAGATGGATCTGGGAACATACCTTGATTTCCCATTGACGGCCGAGGTTTTCATGGCTTTTTAGGTCCCATAAAGTACATCTACTCCATCTCTTCCCCTATCCCTTGAAAAAATGCTTTCAATCTTGGCAAGGATGGGCATGAACTTGTCGCATGATTCAACTTACAGATTGCACACTCCCCTACAGAGTTTAATGGGCATTCCCTCTGTGGATGTTCCTTCCTGCACTTTGCGCAAAATATAGCCATAGTTCTTTCCAATTCTCGTTGTTTCTATTTTACCTATAGCATGTCCATTTGTTTAGACAGGGTACTCAAGATATCAATCCTCAAGCTGTCCAACAGATTTCCAATTTCTGCTTTTGTGACACCTCCACCAAATACTTTTGTTGACTGAATCCCTTGTCTATTCCTTATAACTCTCCTTAAGCACCAGATGCACAACTCACAGATGGTGTCAAAGTTCTCCTTTGATATATCTCCCTTTGCGACTATGTTTAACAATTCCAAATATTCCTCTCGAAAGGCCTAGAGAAGGATAATTTTCAAAATGTCCTTATCTAGGTCGGAGTTGCCTGATCTATGCAATGTGTATTTAAAGCGTTCCACACAGTCTTCCATATTTTCGTCCTCTTTCTGTGTAAACTTGAAGAGTTCTTGCTTAATGTCCTGTGATTTACAGTAATCCTAATACTTCTCCAGGAAATAAGTTTTCATCTCCTCGCACGTTGAAATGGTCTTCCCCCCAAGACCCATAATCCATTGTAGGGCTGTCCCCTTTAGTGTAGCAGGGAATATTTTCAATTTATGAGCATCCTTTATATAATCATATCCTTGACACACAATTTCAAATTCAAACAAGAATGTGTCAAGATCTTCTGAAGTAAGTTCATGAAAGCTAGGTAAAATTGTTAAAGGAATGGGCTTTGTTGGTGTGTCAGTCCCAAGATCCTCAATTGGGAATCCAATAATGGAGGTTGTAGGTGCCATGAATATCCTCCAATAGTCACTGGGGATTTTGGCAGGCTCTGTAGGAAATGATGGAAGGACTCTTATCACAAGGGTTTGAGTTGCTTTAACAACACAACTTTTTCCTCCCTATCATAGTGGCTTGACCCTTCAGACCTTCTCTCGGTAGCTCCTTCTTCCCTACTAGAATGGGCTGGTCCCTTGGATGTTCTACTTGCAACTTCTTCTTCTTCTGCTAGTAGCAATGATACCCCTTTATCAAGTATACTATTTCTTGTCTCTTTGGCTGCTAGAAGGGTCTGTTGTATCGAATCAATAGGGGGTGTTGTGGACAACACTGGTTGATCTACAAATTGTCCTTTCGATATTGTCTGTGTACCTGACCTCACAATGGCATGAGAAGATGCCTTTGATTTAGCTTTCGTGATGATTTTCTGGATATAAGTATTCCTTCTAAAATCTCATCCTCCCTTATTTGGGGCTCTTCCTCTTGCCCCTTTTATTCGAATCTCTGTTCATGCAAGTTGATGTGATGAAAATGTCGATATCATCACAATTCTCAGGACTTGGAGCAGGGTGTCAAAAGACCATTCCCTTCCCAGGACGAGAGATTAAGTGGAAAAGAAAACAACTAAAGAAAAAAGAAACCTAGGGTTCAGAGCCTGGAGTAGGGTGTCAAAGGACCCTTCCCTCCTCAGGACAAGAAACCAAACAAAAAATTATACACACAAGGAAATCCAATGCTCAGAACCTGAAGCAGGACGCCAAAGGACCACTCCCTCCCCAGGACAAGAGATTGGGTTTTTCCCAAAATCAAAACAAACAAAAATGCAAGAATAATTTAAGCTTAGGGCTTGGAGCAGGGTCTCAAAAGACCATTCCCTCCTCAGGACAAGAGATTGGGCCTAAAGATAAAAAAAAAAAAAAGAAGCAAAAACAACAAACAAATAAATAACTATGCTCAGGACCTGGAGAAGAGTGGATAACTCCTTCTCTCCCCAAGACCAGAGATTGACCCTCTGGTCGATATAGATCGTGTATTGAACCTTATTAGGCTTCCCCGACAGTGACGCCAAAATGTTGGTGTCTAGGTATGAACAATTTGTCAACCCTTTTCCTACAGTAATTCATCAATCCAGGTGCATACTCTTTTCAAGGTAATGCACAAGGTATATGCATGAGCAAGGTTACACTCTACATCAACCAAGGGTTCCTGATTAAGAAATCAAAGCATCATTGTAACAATAATGGAAATGAACTACAAAACTTAAAAATCCATTCACAACAATCTATGTAATCTGCAACAGCAATAAGGAAATAGATACAGCAAGTAAACAACACACAAAAAGGAAACATGCAGCACCTTATCAGAAGAGCAGGCCCAACTCTCTGATCAGGGTTGCGTTTACTGACAACCAAAGATATAGCAACAAATCATTTATATTTTATTAATCTAAAGAAAACTGTTAAAATACATATCCTGGTAAGGTTAACCCTTCGCACAGGAACGATCCACATTTTATACAATACAGGGGGTGATAACATCTTCCCCAAAACCTAGCAACTACATGCCCAAAAATATACGTTAGTTCAAAACAACAACTAGTGCCGAGAGAGTGAGAATAGAAATGATCCAAAATGGATTGGAAACAGCTGCAAGTTGGTTATTCTATTTTAGCACTACTGAACAACTGTTGTGAATTGCGGAACTGTCACTATATGCCGGGAGATCAACCTCTGTTCTTCAGAATCTGCGGACATAACAAGTTTTAGTGGCTAGCATAGGTAAAACCCTTGTGACCTTACTTTATTAATTAAATATTCCAAGAGAGAAAGAAAGGAGGGTTACCTCATAGGTTTAGAATAATAGATGCATGTTAATGAGTGCAAAAGGGATGAAAATATGAGTGGAAATGTTGGGGAAAAGGTAAGCATATTTAGTGCCCAAAAGGAGTGTTACAACTCTGCCCATATAATGCCTCAAAAGGACTCATCCTCAGTGACTCTTGATAACCGTTGTTGTATGCAAACTCGACCAAAGGGAGATACTCTTCCCACTTCCTCTGTTGATGCATTACATACATCCTCAACATGTCCTCCAATATCATGTTGACCCTCCTTGTTTGTCCATCTATATGCAAATGACAAGTTGTGTTGAAGGCCAACTCGGTGCCCAAACCTAGAAATAACTCCTTCCAAAACTTGGAAGAGAACTTTGCATCCTTGTCTGACACAATATTATTTGGAACACCATGTAGTCTAACCACGTCTTGGATGAATACATGTGCCACATCACTAGTTGAGAATGTAGACTTTACTAGAACAAATTGTGCAACCTTTGTTAACTTGTCCACAATGAACATGATGGAATCATGCTACTTCACTGTCTTCAACAACCCTGTGATGAAATCCATGGAAATGATCTCCCATTTCCACTTGAGAATAACGATCAGCTATAGAATTCCACCTAATTTTTTCACTCTTCTTTCACTCGCTGGTAGTCGAAACATCTAGCCACAAACTCTACTACATCACTCTTCAGATTTGGCTAATATTAATATCTTTTCACCTCTGTGAGTGTCTTATGATAACTTGGTTGACCCGAATAAGGTTTCACACGAAATTCCCTCAAGATCAGCTTCTTGATTTCACTGCTTTCTAGTACATATATCATGTCTCATAACCTAACCAATCCCTCTCATGTAAGACAATAGTCCATGCCCTATGCACCTGCACCTACACCTTTACCTGTACTTGTGCCTATACCTTTACTGCAACCTATACTCATACCACTACATGTACCTGTACCTATACCTGTACCATGACTTGTACTTGTACTATCACCATGCTGAAACTTGTGCATGATCTCCATATACCTAACCTCCTGATGTCTTGCCTGCAAGATCCTATCCTGTAAATCCATCCCATAGGAGCTCATAGCTACCAAGTGATGTACCTATACCCGTCTGCTGAGATCATTTTCCACCTTATTCTCTTTACCCTTGATGTACCTAATATTGAAGTCAAACTCATTGATCAAGGCCAACCATCTAGCTTGCCTCACATTTAGATTCAGGTTGTCAAATAAATACCTCAACCCAATGTGACCAATCATAAGTGAAAACCACTTGCCAAGAAGACAATGTCTCAACATATTCAATGCATGTATAATTGCTGCTAGCTCAAGATCATGTGTCTGGTAGTTCTTCTAGTGCTTGTTCAATTTCCAGGACTCATAACATACCTATCCATCTTGCATAAGGACTCCACTAAGTCCTCTCTTGCAAGCATATGTACATACTATGAACTCTTTGTCCGAATCTGCAATATATAACATTGGTGCATGTGTCAACAACTGCTTAAGCTGCTCAAAGCTAGCCTCACACTCTTTAGTCCATTCAAACTTCTTACCTTTCCTTTGCAATGATGTAATGGGATAAGAAATCTATGAGAATCTCCTGGTGAACTCCTATAATAGACTACTAGAACCATGAAAGATCTCACCTCATCCACACTCTTAGGAGCTACCCACTCCATGATGGCCCTTATCTTCTCTGGATCTACTGCAATTCCCTCTTTGGAGACACCATGTCCTAATTAGTGTACCTCAGTCTAAAATAAACTACATTTGTTGAGCTTAGCATACAACTTATGCTCTCTCAACAACCACAATATTTTTATTAAGTTCTCAACATGCTCTTCCTCATTTTTAGAATAAACCAGTATATCATCAATGAACACAATAACAAACATATCCAAACATGGATGCAACACACCATTCATCAAACACATGAATGTAGCTAGAGCATTAGTTAAGCCAAATGGAACAACAATAAACTCATAATGCCCATACCTGGTCCTGAATGCAGTCTTGTAAATGTCCTCCTCTTTGATGCATACCTGATGGTATCTGGATCTCAAGTCAATCTTCGAGAACAATACAACTACCTTCAGGTGATCGAATAAGTCATCAATCCTCGACAAAGAATATATGTTCTTGATATTCACTTTGTTCAACTACCTATAATCAATGCATAATTTGAGGGTACCATCTTTCTTCCTCACAAACAAGACTGGTGCGCCCCATGGTGATACACTTGGCCTAATGTACCCCTTGTCAAACATTTCCTTCAGTTGCAATTTCAACTCAATCAACTTAGATGTGCTCATCTTGTAAGGTTCTTTCGATGTTGGAGCTGGCCCTAACACCAAATCAATCAAAAAATCTACCTCCTTATGAGGTGGTAACTTTGTAATTTCCTCAATAAATACATCCTGAAACTAGTGCAACACTGGGTACCTGTTCAACACATCTACATCCTCATCCTCCTTACCCTTATCACTAGAAATGTGTACTGCAAATAGCTTGCACCCTTTCCTGTGGCTACACTTTGCTTGCATAGTTGACACCATCGTAACTTATATGACATTCTTCTTACCTTGCAAGACTCTTGGTTCCCCATTGTCGTCATCGCACTCGATATATTTTTCATAACAGTCAACCTTGGTTCTATGAAGATACAACCAATCCATTCCCAGTAACATATTATATGAACCTAATGGTAATATATTCAAATGGTTTGTTATAGGGATACCATTTAAGTCAAATGCGCAAGGTCTTATCCAATGATGAACTTATTTCTTTGTACCTATAGCCAACTCCACTAACCAAGACTCTGCATGCAACTCCTTATTCAACCCACACTTATCAACCGAGTTAGGGCTAACATAGCTATAATTAGATCCAGGGTCAATCAAAATAGAAATAACTTGATCACAAATATTACCGTCCATCTCAATGATAAATACCTAGTGTTCTGCTTGCTCATTTTCCACTGCTGAATAGATATGTGGAATACTCTGACCAACATCCACAATAGTCTATGCCTCATGTGCACTATATACCTTAGGGATTCCACCCTAATGTTGTGGACAATCTATCTTAAGGTGCTCCTCACCACATGTCCAACACTCCAACTGATCATTTCCCTCACCTCTATGTTGTTGTTGGTGTTATGGCCCATGTCCCTGTCTACTTGCATTAAATCTATTTGTGGTGCCACATTTTCTTTCCCATTTTCATGTTGAGGCCTTATCCTCGTAGGCTACCATTTACCTCTACCTTTTGACTTTTTCTTTCCATCCATGCTAAGATTCATTCTCATGATTTGATTGCTCATAACAATGCTTCCTTTTCCTAATGACTCCCTCAAGTGAACGAGGCTCATCATACTCAATCCGGTCTCTAAATGCTGATGGAAAACCACTGAAAAATCTTCGAACTTTAGCCTTCTCATCAGTAAGATACAATACATACCTCAATAGCTCCATAAAATTGGCTGTGTACTCTTTGTCTATCATTGCTCCCATCTTTAACTCATAGAATTATTTTTCCTTACTATCGTAGTACCTTTTGACAAGTACTTCTTCTCGAAAATCCTCTTGAATTCTCACATACTCAAGTCATCAGTCTTGATGTCTCTAACCTGCTTAACATCTTCCCACCAAATGTCTGTTTTACATTTCAAGCTAAATATAGTTGTATGGGCCTTCATGTTATCTATGTACTCATGCAACTCAAATAATTTTTTCATCCCAAGTATCCAAGCCTCTGCATCACTCGTCTTCTTCACATCTCCATCAAAAGTAGGTGGTTTTTATTTCTTGAATTCATCTGACAAGTACCCCGTATCATTCCTCATGTAAGGATGATAACGGTGACGATCATGATGTCTATCAGAAATAGAACAAGAGTGATACCCATACTCATCACCCCTCCTTTTCAGAGTGTCCAACAACCTACCATCTCTTGCTGTTTCAGATCTATCTGACCTGTGTCTGCCATGAGATCTATTGTCATATGCTCTATTAGTTGTTGTTGTTCTAACAAAGTCTGAAGAAGTATAGAATTGACCTCTGCTTGCTTCTCTTGTTTATGTATGAACTGATCATTATCTGCCTTACAACTCCTTATTTATTCCTTCAAGCTCCTCAGTGTATTGACCAAATCAGAAGTATTCCCCACACCATGTTGCTCATCTGATGCATAGGGAGATTCTACGTAGTATACCATATTGCTAGACATTTGATCTCTTTATTCCTGCAATGCATAATATGTCAGATAAACCAAATCACAATAAATTGATGTACCTTAGTCTAGCTTAGGGAGGATACCTTCTTTGCAATATCACCAAATCAGCGTGATACGTGTATAACATAATCATAACAACGTATAGACATGCACAAATAAATGAATCAACACATAAACATCACTCTTAACTAGGATCCAGTCATCAATGAAAGACCATATCAAAAATGCATGCTATGACCTCATGCATGACAAAAACCATTAATCCATTGTATACATTGCTACATGCAACCAACAATATGCATAAGAAATGCCTAACCAACTACAAATACGAATAACCGCATGTAGTCAAACATAATCGATCAGTTCTTGTAATCAACCTACAAGACTGATGCATGTAATCAAAATATTAAAAATGTAACCTAACATACAAGGATGTAAGTAGGTGACATAAAATCAACATGTAAGCGACAAATAACCATATGCATTCAGTCAAATACTCATGTTGAATACTCTTCACGAAATCAGCATCAAATTCTCCATGATAACCATACTACAACCCTAATCCATCTTCAAGAAAATGCAACAAGTATATAAGTGTAAGAGACACACATGCAACTTACATGCATTAATGACCAACACACATTCAACCCATTTAGTCTAAGATTTGAACCATACTTTGATACCACTCTTTAACACCCTCCTCCCACATCCACCCAAATAACCATGCCAACTAGGGTAAACATGAGACAAGAGGCTACTATGATCAGATTCGACCTTCTAGGTGACCTTAAGGAAATGGAATCGATGGAACATCGCTTACTGTCATCCAATACCATGAGTAGAACCCTCAGGAGAAAAGTCAGCTACTCAAACATCCTATTCCTGGGTCCCACTACTGTTTTGGACAATTTAAGGCTCAATCACTCTCATGCTATGGGAAAGGGAGCAACTAGAGACCTAAATTCGCTCTCATAGGCTTCCATCCCAGTGACTATTGATGAGCCCTAGAAATGGGTAACTTTATGGGCTCATTTTTCCTATTATTCTCATTTAATCCACCATTCTCCATAGTTTTATGCATGATTTTGAATATATTTATGTTAATTGAGTGAATAGGAATAGTCACTTGACCACAAAGTCTAATACGTGCTTGTTGCAGATTTTTGGACATCCTTGGACCAAGATCAGGCATTTATGAGAAAATTGGCAGCAAAATACGAAGAAACAAGGCTGAGGATTTATAGGAGGGCTGTCTGCTACACTAAATGACCCCTTCCTCGAATTCTCCACCATTAGCTTGGAGTTCAATAACCCACCAAAGATGATTTCAAGGGGCAGTCGAGCAGGTCTAGTGAAGCGGTTGATTAACTGCAGTTTTGGGCAGCCAAGCTCCTAAAGTTAAGGAGGATTGTTGGGAGTCCTCGTTTGCATAAGTAGGAAGGATTCAAGCCTTAGTATTTTAGCCAATGAATAGTTTATTTTCGCACTTTAGTGGAGCCCTGTATCAACACATTTTCAAGTTCTTCTTGCAGACAATTTTTGTAATGTAACTATTATTTTTTGATTAATGAAGATGAATCCAGCTTTGCACTAGCTCTGAGCTTACTTAGGAGGCTGTAGCTCTTGGGGTTGGGCCCAACCCAAGTGCCTAATACCTTCTTTGTGTACTTTTATGTGTTTTTCTTGCATTCGTAGAATAATTTCTGCTATTTAGGTTAAAATCTTGCTTTGTTACTTAGGTTGTTTTTTATTATTAAGATAGTTGTTCATGCTTCAGGTTGATTTGACAGTTTGGTAATAGAAAAGATCCACAAAAAGGCTATCAAGCAGCCCTTGATCTCATTTCTCCCTCCTTGGGACCATGAACTGAGACCAAGGCACACTTGCTGCCACAAAAACATTGTTTTTGCCTTCCAATGCAATTGTCAGTGTTAGATTTTAAGTTGGAAAAGTTGATATCAGTTGTGTTTTCATGTTTAGATCTGTTCTTGCTCAGTTTCCATATCTTTCTTGCATGATTTACTGTCCATAAATTTATGTTCATCACGTTTCTGGTTTTCTAGGTCAGAATTAGGTCAAAATAGATAAATCTCTATTTTTTTAGTCTTTGCTTGGATCCCTTTTGAATAGAAGTGTGTAGAGAACCTATAAGGAACTACAACCTATCTTTCCTTCATCATGCAACCTATTCCAGTCTCTTTCTCAAGATTTTCTTCACTCATTTTCCGCACTTTCCCAAACAACCCAAATTTCTACGTTTTTGTGCAAAATCGCTTCTTTCACCTTTGAACAACTCCAGCCATATTCTTCAATCCTAAGGTTCATCTACCAAATTCTAGACCCCTTAACATCCTTATCCATCCTTCATTTCCACTTTCCCATCATTTTTCCACCATCAACCCTCTAAAAACCACTTTCGGCCTATTCCTGTAGAACTTCCTGTAGATCCCCTGCAGACTTCCTATAGAAGTTCATGCGAGAAGTTTTTCGAGATATGATTGTCGTGGAATTCTCCAAAAGGGTGCCAGGGACTCCTTAGGTCCTCTTCTCACCTTCCCAACCTCCTGCAAATGCCCATTCCATTTTCTTTCGCCAATAAACCTCTGCACAGTAAAAAATAGTTAAAACACATGCATAATACTTCTGCATAAAATTAATCAAAAATACAAAAAGATGATTTTTCCATATTTTCCTTCAGAAGTAGCTTAACCACATGAATATTACATTTTCAAGAGTCAATGGCATCCATTTCAGCAACTTTCATCTCTTTCCTTGCACAAGTAAGGTTAGTCAGTAAAACTAGGGTTTGCTAGGGTTTGCATTTCCTTTCAGCTTTCATCTTCTTTCTGCAAGTAGACTAGCCTCTTTTGAGTTATCTTTCATCCATCACAATTAAAATATTCTTCGAAGAACTCATAAAAGTTGGCTTAAGATCCTAGTGAACTTGTGCCAGCTGATCAAGTGACAGCCTGCAGTAAGAGCTAGTACTTGTGCATATAGCATTGTCGCTTCCAGGTTTTTTACGAACTACCAGGTTGATAAAAGTAGAGTAGGGAGTCCCAGGAGTTGTAGCATCATTGCTGCAATACTGGAGCTCACCATCTTTTTGGCACCGTTGCCGGGGTAGCGTCATAGTTTTTGTGATTACTTCTTTTCTTCTATTTTCTACTGCAACCTTCTGCTAAGTAGTTTATCTCAGCAAGAGTAGAGTAGTTGTTTCATTTCAATTCTGCAAGTGTATATTAGTATTTCAATTCCGCAATTTAAATTCTGCAAGTGCTATAGCATTTCAATTCCACAATTTCAATTCTACAAGCATAGATTAGCATTTCAATTCTGCAAGCGTAGATTAGCTTTTCAATTCTGTAATTTCATTTCAACAACATAGATTAGTCATTTCCTGCTTTCATTTCAATTCTACAATTTTCATTTCAGCAAGGTTTATTTTAGTTAGTTTCCATTTGTTGTTCAATCAATTTCATTTTTGTAGGTACAAGCAGAGAAAAACAAAAAAATCAACCAAAAAGATTTCCTTTCATGCCTCGTAGGAACAGAGACAATTCAGGAAAATTCCTACCCAACACCCCCACCACATCAATGAGTCACCCTTCTCTCTTCTTCGGTGGAAGTGATCTAGAAGAACCTTCAGAGATGTATGAAGATCCTATAACAGAAGACGAGCAAGAAAACATTCCTCTTGAGACCATGGCCGAACACAGAAATGATATAGGAAATGAGGAGATAATAGAAGGCACCTTTCCCATCTAAGAGACCAATGGGGATACAAAAATGAAAAACATAAGTCCCTCAGCCTTACCTCATTTCCATGGATTGACCAGTGAAGACCCTGATACCTTCTTGTTTGAGTTTTATGTCCTTTGTCAAACCTATGACTATGCAGAAGACGAGCAAAAGTTGAAACTCTTTCCCTCTACCCTCAAGGATGCATCACTCCGCTGGTTCATGGGGTTACCTGGAAACAATATCACAACTTGGGCTCAGATGCAGCAAGCCTTTAACAACAAATACCAGGATTACTGTAGGTCAAAGGAAACAAAGGAAGAAATATTTCGGATGACCATGGGAAGTGATGAATCTTTAGAAGACTATGAAGAAAGGTTCCAACTTAGTTATAAAAGGGCCAGGTGCACACTTGACCCCGAATCTCTAAAGTTGGTTCTGCTCCGAGGAGTCCCTGAAGACCTTCAAGATACCCTCCATTTGCTAGTTGGGGGAGAAATCTACCAGCTACCTTATGATGACATAAAGACTATGTTTAGAAACCATTCTAGGGAAGCCCGAAAAAGAGGTAGGGGAAGTCAACTTTCAGCCAATGCCCCCTTATCCAAAAACGAGTTTGCAAATCAGATGGAAGACCTCAAAAGTGAGGCGAGACAGGCCATTTCCATGCAAATGGATACCTTCTGAATCCAATAGAAGCAAGAGGAAGCTGAGAGGGCTTTGGCCATCTTTTGTCTAAGATGCACTAGGAAACATCCTAGGAACAAGTGTCCATTGCAATCCGTAGAGGTGTGTTTTGTTTGTGAGGCAGACCACCCTACAAATCAGTGCCCATCCATACCCAGATTTAAAGCTATGTACCAAGGGGCTGAAGGAGCCACTAAACCACTTTACTTCATGAACCAAAGGAGGCCACATGGACCCAGACCTTACCAAAAGGGGATGCAAGGGATATACTAGACTTATTACAACCCCAACCAATCCACTCACATACCTTCTCTCATCTTTCCTAGTCTGCACCCCCTCATTGGTCATATCCATCTCAATAGCATACTCAACTTGCTGCTCATTCGTTTCATTCTCATGTTCAGCCACAACCTCAGTGGAATGCACCTCATCAGGGGTGGAGGCCCCAATACAACTCTCCTCCCGCTCTTTTGTCTCCACCACCTGCTCAACCACAACCATTACCTCCTGCTCCTCCAAGACAACCCCAGATACCTGCTCAACCGAACTTGAACCCCAATAATATACAAGCCCAGTAGGTATATATTGGATAGACATCATGCCCTACCTATGTTGTGGAGATTCAGGAGATCAACCTACGATTTGGGAAGGTCCTCCCAGATAGCCAACCTCCTCCTAAGGATGATGAGGAAGAAAAACAGGAAAGTGAACCCAAAGCCATTCCACCCTTTCCTGAGAGACTAATTGGAACCACGCAACCAAACCCAGAAGAGATTGAACTTCTGGGAGAGCTTAAATAGTTATGTGTAAAAATACCACCTCTCCAGGCCATAAAAGATGTACCAATCTACAACAAACTGATCAAAGAGAAGTGTTTCAGGCACCTAGGCAGGCACAAGAGAGATGCCCCAACTATCAATGTCATAGGACAACTGTCTAACCTGATGTTGGGACAAGTAATTTGTTCAAAATATCTGGACCCTGGGAGTCCTGTAGCCGATGTCCACATCAATGGCACCATAATCCCCCACACATTGATTGATCTAGGGGCTTCCATTAACGTAATGACCAGGGACACTATGCTCAAACTTAAGCTTCAGAGTTCCCTAAGAAAGACCTCAACAGTACTGTAGTTGGCAGACCACTCCACAGTGACTCCTCAGGGGATTGTGGAAGATGTCATGGTCTCCATTGATTCTTTGGAGTACCCTACTGACTTCTTGGTCCTTCAGCCAAAGGAAAAACTCACTAGGTACCCCCTCATCTTAGGAAGGCCTTGCTTAGCTACTTTAGATGCTTACATTAGTTGTCAAGCTGGGAGCATGACCATTAAGAATGGGCATATGTCCAAACAACTAGTCCTATATCCTCCTACCCAACCTCTACTAGAACATGACTTACCTCCCTGGTTGGAGGAGGGAGATGAGGATGAAGTCTACTCTGTACCATCATGCACAGTGGAAGCCACTAGGGGAGGTCCTCAAACCAAGGATGATCTTATTGAGAATTTGATTCAAAATCCACCTCCTAGTATGCTACTATTAGGAGAGTTGGTAGAAGAAACCCAAGCCAGTGTTTTAGTGGATCTCTGTGTGGCTGATCTGACCTCTCTCCGAGTTAAGAATGTGAAATTTTGCCCTAAAAGAACCTTGAAGATCAACTCATCCCTATCCCCCTCTCAGGAGAAAGAGCGTGTAACTTATTGAACAACCATTTAGATTCTTTTGCTTGGAGCTATAAGGAGATGAAAGGAGTCCACCCTTCAGTTTATACCCATCACATTTACATTAAAGAGGATTTTAAACCAGTCAGGTAGCCTCAAAGGAGGATGAATCCAGCCCTTGAGGACGTTGTCAAGAAGAATTGCAAAAGTTGTTGGATGCAGGATTCATCTACCCCATCTCTGATAGCGAGTGGGTTTCTCCTTTGGTGCTTGTGCCCAATAAAAACGGGAAGTGGAGAATCTATGTAGACTATCAAGAGCTTAACAAAGCTACCAAGAAGGACCATTTCCCTTTGCCTTTCATAGATCAAGTGTTAAATGGCCTGGCAGGGAAGAAGTTATTTTCCTTCCTAGATGAGTTTAGCGGGTATAATCAGATCCAAATCAACCCAGAAGACCAAGATAAGACCACTTTCACTTGTCCATGGGGTAACTTTTCCTATCAGGTCCTTCCCTTTGGGTTATGAAATGCTCCTGCCACTTTCTAGAGAGCGGTATTGAGTATATTCGTTGAGCTGGTTCATGATTCAGTGGAAATCTATATGGATGACTTTACCCCTTATGGTTCTAACTTCCAAGGAGCTCTGACTAACCTGAGGAAAGTTTTAGCCAAGTGTATTGAAATGAACCTGTCCCTTAGTCTTGATAAATGTGAATTCCTAATGATTGAAGGGACCGTGCTAGGTCATACAATTTCTCAGCAAGGTTTACAAGTGGATCCCAACAAGATTTCTCTCATCCAAAGGGCACCGCTTCCTCAAAGAGTAAGAGATGTTTGGAGTTTTCTAGGCTTAGCAGGATATTATAGAAGATTCATTAAAGATTTCAATAAGCTAGCCTGTCCATTGTTTGGTCTTTTGGGAAAAGATGTTGAGTTCATATGGACTGACAATTGTCAAGAGGCTCTGGATGCTTTGAAAGGTAAGCTAATAATTGCCCCAATCTTGAGAGGTCCAAACTAGGCCCTACCTCTGCACATTCACATAGATGCCTCGAACAAAGCCATAGGATCAGCCTTAGGACAAGTTGAAGAGAAGCTACCATATGCCATATATTTTGTCAGTAAAAACATGTCCAAGGCAGAATTAAACTATACTGTAACTGAGAAAGAGCTCCTGGCTATAGTCCATTCCTTAAACAAGTTTAGACACTACATCACTGGTTATCAAACATTCATGCATATTGATCATGCTGCAATTAGGTATTTGATGAACAAACCTGATGTAAACACTTGTATCATTAGATGGTTAATTTTGTTGCAGCAATTTGATTTGACCATTGCTAATAAGCCAGGTAAAGAAAATATTGTTTTTGATTTTCTATCTGGACTAGATTTGCCTGCAGATGAAGAAGGGATGGTGGATGATCAAATAATAGATGAACACCTGTTTGCTATTTCAGTACTCTCTCCATGGTTTGCTGATATAGAAAATTATTTGGTTTCAGCTCATTTCCCACCATACCTTTCCTCAAAAGAGAAGACCAAGATCGTGAGGAAAAGTGCCACATTCACTTGGATTGGGGGCAATCTTTTTAAACTTGGCCCAGATTAGATTTTGAGGCGGTGTGTCAGGGAGGAGGAAGTTTTTGACATCCTCCTAACCTGTCATGATGGGCCCCTTTGGAGGCCACTTTGCAGCAAAAAGAACTGCCTTCAAAATTCACAGGCAGGGTACTATTGGCCCACTCTTCATCAAGATGTCAGAAGATACATCAGCCAATGTGACAGATGTCAAAGGATGGGGAAACCTACTCCAAAGGATGAGATGCCCTTGTAGCCTCAGGCGACTTTCGAGCCATTTGAGAAGTGGGGCATGGACTTTGTGGGTCTTATCAACCCTCCTTCAAAATAGAAGACCTACATCATTATGTGCATGGGCTACCTGACAAAGTGGGAAGAAACAAAGGCAATCAAAGCAGCAACAAAAGAAAAAGTAGCTGAGTTCGTGAGGGTAAATATCTTCTACATGTTTGGCTACCCAAGAGAATTAGTCACAGATCAAGGAAGTTAGTTCACCTCTAACCTGATTGAAGACCTGCTCACTTATCACAAGATTAAGCACAAAACTTCCACCCCTTATCATCTGCAAGCAAATGGACAGGTGGAAGTTACTAACAAGGCTTTGGAAGGGATTTTGACTAAGGTAGTGAGCATCAGCAGAAAATATTGGGTAGATCGCTTGGTTGAGGTCACCTGGGCCTATAACACTACCTGGAAAACAACAGGTTTCACACCCTATGAGTTGGTCTATGGGAAGAAGGCTTTGATGTCCATAGAATTTGAATATAACACGTTGAGGTTGGCAGCTCAGTTGGACGTAGATCTTAGCCATACACAACATGAAAGATTACTTCAGCTGAATGGATTAGATGAAAAGAGAATGTAGGCCCTTCTCCACTCAGAATTAGTCCAACTTCAAAGAAAGATATGGCATGACCAGCACCTCAAAGAAAAACAATTTTAGCCAGGAGATTGGGCTTGTTATATGATTCAAGATACAAGGATTTCAAGGGAATGTTGAGGACAAGATGGCTGGGACCATATACAGTGGAAAAATGCAATGAAAATGGTTCAGTCCTTATCAAGACCATTGAAGAAGAAGCCATTCCCATGCTCGTCAATGGGCATTGATTGAAAATCTATAGGAAGCCCCTTTCTAAGCAAGAGTTCAATGAAACTCTGGGTAAATCAATGCTAGTAGTGGAGCAGGACCTTGTCTCCATTCCACCCACACCTTGAGAAAAAAAAAAAAAAACACAGGAAAAAGGAAAAGGAATAAAATATTCTTGGGTGAAAACCTCTTGGAGGCACCCATGGCAGACAGTGAGGGTGAAAACCTCTTGGAGGCACCTTAGCTATCTCAGACTAAAAAAAAAGAAAAAAGAAAAAAATGAACCTAATTTTTGTTGAATAAATTGCAGGTTACAGGAAGGTCATTACAAGTTTTAGGAGGATCGCACAAGACAAAGACAGAGGACATGACCAAGCTGCAGGCATCCCCCACAATCCATTCCTCCATGACCATTACCCTTTCCTAAGATTTGGTCTCCTTCAGTCTGAAATTTCACCTCCCACAGGAAACTCTGTATCTTCTACAGGGGGATCTTGTAGAAACTACAGAAAAGAAAAAATCAATCTCAGAAGAGGACCCGAGGGTTGAGAATCTTTCTATGAGGCTTGTAAACCTCCCTGCTTCCATCCATCACCATATGTCACCCTTTTTTCATCCCTATACACCTCCATTGCACCCGTTTTTATGTCCCTGCATAGTCACACACAAAAATCCTGGTTCCTTCATGTTGCAAAAAATAAAAAATAAATAATGAAAAATCAAAGCAGCAATTTTTCACTCACCATACCTAATACCTTCCATCTAGATTCCTTATTAGCTGAGACCCTCATCAGCAATTGTAGCCCTACTCATTCTAGCTTGCATTCCAGGAGGAGAAGCAACTATAGGAAATCCTACAGGATTCCTGTAGCAGCTGATCCCTCTGAAAGACATACTCTAGAGTCAGGGACAGCAAAGTATGGCATATGAAACATGCATGGAGCTCTATTTGAATGTGTGAACATCAGGAACAGCCTGAGGTTGAGCATGTAGAGCGCAAGCAGTAACAACAATGAAGAAATGGGTTCCAAAATCCGAAATATGCATAACACAACGGCGACTGCGCAAGTAAGTGCATAAACCTATTCCTCAATTGCATAAATCATATTTCAAGGCTATGTGACTATGGGAATTGTTCGGATTGAGTTGAATCGGTGGCCAGTTAACTGGCCACCCTTAGTTAGTTATCCTCGTGGAATCCAAACGAGCCTCGTTAAATTCAAAACTGCCAATTAAATACGCAGCCAGCGTGTGTGGAATGTCCATTCAGGAAGAAATATTTGGGACTAGTAGTGGTGGCGGCGGATAACAGGAGAAAAGGGGGTGATGGTGGTCAGATGAAATGAAAAAACACTATGGCTATGATGTAGGATCAACGGTCCGGTCCGGCCACTTCATCTCCTCACCACAAATCACGCCCGTAGTTAAAAGACAGCTCAGTTGAAACATTCACCACTCTTTGTTCATTCTGCACTCACGACATTCTCGACCAAAGTATGCATCTACTGCTTCTAGAGCAGCTAACCAGTCGTCTCCACCAGTTTTCTACCTGTTTTTTGAAAATCTCCCGCCTATCGGGCTCTACAGGAAGCACAGTTTCATTCTATAGGAGCCATGAGATTCCTACAGGAAAGGCAGAGAACAGCTCTGCAGAAAGGAAACCCGGGATTTTCGTCAAAATTCAAGCCCAAAACGATGTAGGCTCAGGAAAACTTCTATGTACATGCTTTGTTTGAGTAAGGTGGTGAATTGAACACGACAGTAGATTGAAAAAGAGAGTGAAAGTCTGTCTATGCATTGAAAAAAAGTGAAAGCCTGTCTGCATATTTCCCTAAGTCTACACAGTTTCTTTTTCTCTCTACATCCGAAATCTCCTCATCCTTTTTCAAATTCCCCTGTAAGAAAGATCCATGCAGTAGTAAAGGCCAGCCTGTGTGCATGTGTGTGTGTAAAAGAAAAAAACGAATGTGCATATCTATCTATGTGCTGAGAAAAGAACCTGTGTCCTTATCCTCTATTCTATAGAAAATTTCTTTCTTTTCAAAAATAGAAAGTCAAATTCAGGGTGACAGAAGTTTAAAACAGGGGAATTATTGCCATTCGATGTTGTGAAGTAGCACATGGGAAATTCCTTCTTGGGCTCAGGAAAAACCGAATTCAACTATCCTTTGTTTCAGTGATTGACTGTTTTTTTCCCACTTGAGCATTTTCTTTTCTGGTTAAAACATGAAAAAAGCACTCAACACCATGCCAAGAGGATTCATAAGGAAAGTACCCTTAAACTCTAGAAAATTGCGCGAGCACCCTGAGGTGGTGGACCTTTTCACCAGGGCAAACTGGATATCCTTCTTTGACAGAATTCAGGGTTATGATGAGGAGGTGATTGAAGAGTTTTTGATGTCCCTAAGACCACATTCGAAGACACATGCCACAGTTAGTTTTAGGGGTTTGACCCTAGAACTTACACCTGATTTCATCAGTAGAATTACCGGTCTACCATTGGGGCTCCCTTAGAGCAAAGAAGAGAAATCATTGGGACAAGTTGCTAAGAAAACATTTTTTCTGCCTGAGAAACATCCTGTAGAAGATAAAAATGGTGTTAAAAGGACAAGCTTGCCTCCTCTCTGGAGTTAAGTCAGTTATCAAATAATGAAGTATATCACATGTGAAGGGAGGTTCAACATCATTTATGGATATCATTTCACGTTGTTACATGAATTGAGGTATGAGATAGACTTGCCTCCAGCTGGAAAACTGAGCATCCCATATTTCCTCCTTCAGTCTTTAATTGAATGTAGTACAAAGCTAAATGCAGGGATCCCAGATTAGTTGGTCCACCATGGGCTCATCAAACTGTTGGTGGAATATGATTTACACACCTATACTATCCCCATAGCTTGGGAAATCTTTAGAAATATGTCCAAGGATGATGACATTAGAAATTTGGTTGAGAACATCAACCCATTCAGCAGTGATGAGGGGGAGAAAATTGAAGAAATTGAGAAGAACAATGATGAGGGAGCACAAGACATTCAAGTAGAGGGAAAAACAGAGGAAGAATAGAAAGGAAAAGAGGAATTTGATAAGACTGCTGAGCCTAAAAAAAAGAAGGAGACAACAACAAGAACAGAGAAGGAAAAATAGGACATGGATTGGAAAGAAAAAGGCCGAGGAAGCCCAAAAGAAGATTGCCACAGCCAAAGTAGGCACCCAACAAGAGAAGGAAAAGACACACCCTGAGATATCAGTAACACAGGCAGAAACAATGGACATAGAGGTTTCTATAGGAAGTGAAGGAAAAGAACAACAGAAAGAGAAATCCCTTGAGATGTTGGCAAGGGAAGCAGCAGTTGTGCTTGGTGCATTACGCACACCTACAAAACAAAAAGGAAAAAGAAAAAGGCAAACCTCCATGTACTTTAAATCCAGAAAAAGCACTCGGATAAAGGTGGGCAAGTCCTAGCCTTCATCAAAGGAACCTATCATAATCACATATGCACCTATTGAATAGAAGGAGGAATCCCCCTCTAAGATATCTATCACTTATGAAAGAGGAAGTCCCAAGACTTCCACCTAGAAGGATAAAATCAAGTTGATGGACACCAAAGCAATTCTACAGGAAGCTGAGACTTCTCTACAAGAAACGTTGTCCAAGTTAAAGGAGACCGAAAAATTGGAAGAGGAGGCAGCGAAACAATCACAAGCAGAAGACAAGACCGAGGAGATACTTGAACCCAACCCTCAGCCTAGTTTGGGCTCATAGTACAACTTGTTAGAAAGTGGAAAGATCATCCCACAAAAGTTTTTTGTACTACTTTTCTTTGCATTGGAACAAGAACAGGTTAGGACTCACACTTGGATGAGAATTGCTAATCCAAGGGAGTTGCAGACATAGGCCACTTGGAAGAATAGTTGAAAGAATTGAGAAGAGAGTTTGAAATCGTGAGACACACTGAAAGCAGTAAAAGAGCCCAGTTGCAGGAGGAAAATGCACCGCTAAAAAAGCAGTTACAGCAGCAGCAAGCTCAAAAGGAAGACATGGCACAAACTTCTGAAGAACAACAACTGCAGGAAGGTCCCATGTCAGGACGGGAAATAGCATAGTAACAGCAGCCACGGGAAGAGGCACAGCCTGATATGGAAATATTGATAAAGCAGCAGCAGAGGAGGGAGTCTCAGGAAGCAGCCAAAATACTGATGCTGAAATAACAGTTGCAGGAAAGAGAAGCCCAGATGGCCTACATGGCTAGCTGGGCAATGGAAGCTTTGCAACGTAAAAAACCAGCCAAATCTTATGCATTGTATCTTAAAGACCAATGGCTTCAGTTTCAAATCAAAACATTGGCCTAAAGGGGCACCATCCCTTTCCAACATTATTGTCAATTTATGCATCTGTGTGACACTAGTCCGACTGAGGATAAGGCCAAATTAGCAGATTTTTATTTACATAATATGGCACTCCCTGATATGAACTATTGGGACCCCAATGCCACATTGGGAGATGTACAACTCATGGCTATGGCTTCCTGGATGAGCCATGAGGAAAAAAGGGTAGTGGAAGTTCAACAAATCATGGCCAAAGAACTGAATGAGCCCCTGCTAATCAGGGAAAAACCAGAAGACCCTTCAGCCCTAGTATATGCTTGCCAACACCTTGCCAACAACCCTCAAGCTCTCCCAGACTATGTCAAAAGGCAAGCGCAAGCCATCGCCCACTTTGATGACATGGAAATATTATTTAGTGATGATTGTCTTCATGTTTGTATGAGGAGATGGAATACACTGTCCTATAGCTTGAAGATTAGGGAGTATCACTCCCCAACCAGAATGAGAGAGGCTTTGGTGAGAGTGCCCCTTTATAAATAATTAGTGCAAAACCTGAAGGCCAACTGGATTGGCCTAAAGTTCAGTCCTCCATTACTCTTAGGACTAATGGAAGGGGTAAAATAAGAAGAAGAACACATGCAATGGGAGGAAGTAGAGAAAAAGGCAAGGTTTCATGACAAAGAAGAGGACATCACCTCAGAAGCATGGGATGTTAGGGAAGTAGTTAAGGCCATCAAGGATGAAGCGCTGGATTAGTTGCTTAGAGGATGAGCAACCCATTCAGCAGGGGGGTGATGACCCTAGAAATGGGAACTTTATGGGCTCATTTTGCCTATTATTCTCATTTAATCCACCATTATCCATATTTTTATGCATGCTTTTCAATATATTTATGTTAATTGAGTGAATGTGAATAGTCACTTGACCACAAAGTCTAATACGTGCTTGTTGCAGATTTTTGGACATCGTTGGACCAAGATCAAGCATTTATGAGCAAATTGGTAGCCAAATACGAAGAAACAAGGCTGAGGATTTATAGGAGGGGTGTCTCCTGCACTAAATGACCCCTTCCTAGAGTTCTCCACCATCATCTCGGAGTTCAACAACCCGCCAAAGATGATTTCAAGGGGTAGCCGAGCAGGTCTAGTGAAGTGGCTGATTAACTGCAGTTTTGGGCAGCCAAGCTCCTAAAGTTAAGGAAGACTGTTGGGAGTCCTCATTTGCATAAGTATGAATGCTTCAAGCCTTAGTATTTTAGCTAATGAACAATTTATTTTCGCACTTTAGTGCAGCGCTGTATCAACACATTTTCGAGTTCTTCTTGCAGACAATTTTTGTAATGTAACTATTATTTTTTGATTAATGAAGATGAATCCCACTTTGCACCAGCTCTGAGCTTACTTAGGAGGTTGTAGCTCTTGGGGTTGGGCCCAACCCATGTGCCCAATACCTCCTTTGTCTACTTTTATGTGTTTTTCTTGCATTCATAGAATAATTTCTATTATTTAGGTTAAAATCTTGCTTTGTTACTTACGTTGTTTTTGATGATTAAGATAGTTGTTCATGCTTCAAGTTGATTTTATAGTTTGGTAACAGAAAATATCCACAAAAAGGCTATCAAGTAGTCCTTTATCTCATTTCTCCCTCCTTGGAACCATGAACTGAGACCAAGACACACTTGCTGCCACAAAAACAATGTTTTTGCCTTCCAATGCAATTGCTAGTGTTAGATTTCAAGTTGGAAAAGTTGATATCAGTTGTGTTTTCATGTTTAGATCTATTCTTGCACAGTTTCCATATCTTTCTTGCATGATTTCCTGTCTATAAATTTTTGTTCATCACGTTTCTGGTTTTCTAGGTCAGAATTAGGTCAAAATAGATAAATCTCTGTTTTTTTAGTCTTTGCTTGGATCAGTTTTGAATAGAAGTGTGCAGAGCACCTATAAGACACTCCAACCTATCCTTCCTTCATCATGCAACCTGTTCCAGTCTCTTTCTCAAGTTTTTCTTCACTCATTTGCCACACTTTCCCAAACGACCCTAATTTCTACGTTTTTGTGCAAAATTGCTTCCTTCACCTTTGAACAATTCCAACCATATTCTTCACTCCTGAGCTTCATCTACTAGATTATAGACCCCTTAACATCCTTATCCATCCTTCATTTCCACTTTCTCACTGTTTTTCCACCATCAACCCTCTAAAAACCACTTTCAGCCTGTTCCTGTAGAACTTCCTGTAGATCCCCTACAGACTCCCTGTACAAGTTCATGCGAGCAGTTTTTCGAGGTCTGATCACTGTGGAATTCTCCAGAATGGTGCTAGGGACCTGTTAGGTCCTCTTCTCACCTTCCCAACATCCTGCAAATACCCACTCCATTTCCTTTTGCCAATAAACCTCTGCACAATCAACAATAGTTAAAACACATGCATAATAACTGCATATAATCAAAAATACAAAAAGATGATTTTTCCATATTTTCCTTTAGAAGTAGCTTAACCACACGCGTCTTACCTTTTCAAGAGTCAATGACATCCATTTCAGCAGCTTTCATCTCTTTTCTTGCACAAGTAGGGTTAGTCGGTAAAAATAGGGTTTGCTAGGGTTTGAATTTCTTTTTAGCTTTCATCTTCTTTCTGCAAGTAGACTAGCCTCTTTTGAGTTAGCTTTCATCCATCACAGTTAGAAGCTTCTTCTGAGAACTCATAGAAGTTGGCTTAAGCTCCTAGCAAAAGCCCAGAGCCTAGGCCATTGCCCATAATGGAATGAAAGCTCAAAATTAAGTAAAGTACAAGGAAGAAATGATGAAAAAGTAAATACTTGATCAATACGTTAACTAGACCCCTACTAGCCATGCCAGGCATTTCATCAAACATATCATCGACATGTAACCTACAGGTGTAAATAACATAGTTAAGTATAGGGACCTCTTACTTATCTTAGAATTTCCATGAACCATTATTTCCTCATGTCATTTGTTTCCTTATCACTTATTAGGTCATAGATCCAATATCCATTCAAATATAAGTAGAACCATGCTGAGAGCCAAACATAGTTGCTACCATAAAATGAAAATATAACCAACATAATAGGAACATAATTAAAATCAACATATTAGCCATCAAAATCCATATATACACCAATACATCTACACATGAAAATAAATGGAATGAATTTCTCATTAATCAATGCAGTGAACTGATCGGAGATGTGACTACCACGTTCCACTCAACCATAGATTGGCTGAGCCAAGTCTCTCTTCATCCAATCACCCCTGTGCCATATTCCAAGCATGAATGTGGGACTCATAGAACACATCAAAAACACCAATCAATGTGGGTGGCGCTGGAGTTTTCTGCCTACACCATGAGGAATTTGAGTACCTCCTAGTCTCTCAGGCTTTTCCGTGCATCTGCAGTCAGATCCAGGGATCACTAGGCCGTACATCCAGACTTATTGTCCAAGATTTATGGTGCATTCCATCCTTGAATCATTGGGCCCAACGAAGATAAAATCCACCTCTTGGCTTTACTTTATATCCCACCATTCACGGAAAGGATTCCTACGCCCACCAAGTCACATAATCTGGCTTTACTGCAATCCACAGTCTGGTTCAGGGGTTACTAGGATATTGGCTTTGTGCATCCTTAGTCTGGTTTAGGAACCACTACCACCATGTGTTTGTCAATTCGGAGATCCACCTCACTCAACTTTGAATAAAATCTTCCCATTCTACATAAACCGAATTAGAGAACCCATCTCATCAAAGCTATCAAGAAATGACAAGACTAGGCTAAAAATACTGCCACACCTAGAAAAACCCATGCCATGGTAAAAAAGAAACACATCCAATCCCATGCATGCCAAATATAGCAAGCAAAATACACAAGCAAGTTGATACCTACAATGAAGTCTGTTGCAGCTGCTTGATCATGCCTTTCCCTGCTTGATATTTTCTTCCTCTTTCCTTATTTTCCTTTCTTGCGCCATTGCCAGAGTGCTCTAAGAAAACTTTAAGTGTCCAAGATTATGAGAGAGAGAGAGATAGAATAATGAGAGAGCTCCAAATCTAAACTGACAAAAGGTTACCAATTTATCCTATGAATCCTTTTTATGAATGAGGCCTATATTTTCTTCATTTTCCATTATTTTCATTTATGTTTCTTTTTCACATGAAACCTGTGACCCTTCACCTCCTTTTTATCCTATTTTCCATTATTTTCATAAATAATTGTGCCAAAAATGTCGTTTTGTCTTTCCAAAGCCTTAGCCATTTCCTTTGCCAATTTCCTTAGCCATAAAAACCAAATGAACACACACTAGGATGTCCCATTCATCCGTGGTTATTGCTTTTAACTTTTATTACATAGAATTTTCACCAGGGTTCTTACAAATTTAAGGCAATATTATCTAACAATTGCAAAATTGACTCTGATAGTGCGCCCTAAGTCTGCCAGCGTGCAATATATTATTGTCTCGCACCTATACCAAGGCTACTATTTCACTTCCCATTCACATTATCTTATATAAAGAAAATGATTTGTTGGGCTCTTCATTTTGTTAGGGTAGCCAACTCTAAAGAACACGACAACTTTTCCTGGCAAGATTTCATGGACATCAATTCATCTTTTGTCCCTTCGATCTCTACTTCTTTGATTAGATACAACTTGTTTATCGTTGCATTCACATCTACTACATGGAGGAGGCTTTTAAGACAATTTTTTAATACAAAAGAAATCCTTTGTATTAAAATTTAATTTTGTCTAAAAAACTTCAATATGATGCACTACTAAATAAGGTTAAGGTAAAGGTAAAGGATTAGGGGTCTTTCTTTACGTTGTTGATGGGTTCTTCAAGAAGTGGAGTGATGGAGGTTGAAAAAACTGATGGGATTTAGGGTGATGGAGGCCTACAATAGAGGTATGATTCATGTGAGGAGTGATGGAGGCACTTTCGTTGAATGTGGATAGGCTGTAACATAGTTGGAGTACATTTCAAGGTCTCCATCAATTTTCATTTAATATGTGTTTTTTGACTGTTTCATTTGTTTTAAATGATACTTTTATCTATTGATTTCTATTATTAGCACATTGTTGTGCTGGAACTCCTAACTGTCATCGACAACATGGATTAGGTTCACATGAAGGATTGTTGAAAAATGCAGCAAGAAATTCTCAATTTGATTTTGCCTTCATTAAATTGAGAAAAAATTAATTTCCACATCATCAAACAAATTGGATGCAATTAACTTGTTTGACATGGCTTGTGTCACCCAAAATACTCAGTAAATTTGAGTTGGAGGAGTTAGAGTTTAGCTACGCATGTGTGATTCCTAATTTGTAGCAAGAAAAGTTAGTTATTTCAAGTTGCATTCAGTTAAACTAGTTCTAATTGTTGGAGGAACTAGTGGAAGGTCAGTTGTACAGTGGGACTTCAGTCAAACTCAGTGATCATCCAATTAACTGATCAATCATCCCAAAATAGCTAGTGCGTGAAAAGAATTTGAGTTCCCCAGCTATGGTGGAGATTCCAAGGCAATGTAACATCAGTTGTAGACTAGTCTTGAGTGCACAGGTGTTGCATGCAATTGGATGATCAAGCTTGGGAATTGCACAATCCATTTTGGAAAAATTCCTAAATAATAGGTGCCTAATTTCTCAAGGAATTGCGTAAGGAAAAATGGCTCAAGTAAGGCAAAAATTGACTAAGTCCAGGTCATATCTTCTTAGTGAGCAGAGAGATAGGTTATTAAGTTGTAGGTTGTGCTCGGTTGAGAAAAGCAATTCTCATACATCTTTATTCATCAGATTAATTTAAGAGACATTGGGTTTTTTAGCAGATTGCTTTCCCCAAGAAAAATATTGTGTGCATGTGTGTTATTTTTTATTGCATGTCTAAAATTTTTATTCTAAATTGGGAATTATCTTCCACAGAGCAGTAGAGTAGGTTTTTGTCTTGTGATTTTGATTAAAACTTATTGAGAAGTTGAAAATATACACCATAGTTTCTACATGATATCAGAGCATGATTCACATTAGAGAAATAATTTTGAAGTCGGTTCTAAGGAGGTTCGAATTTGTAGTTAAGTGTAGTAGGATATCTTGAGAGATGAGAAGATGACCTTCAACGGGTTGAGGCTAGAGTATGCCTTGGGAGGAAACTCTAATTTCATCACATGGAGGATGTATTTGATGACAATGTATTACTAGAATACATCAAGAGGGATGTTGCAAAAGCAATAGAATATGATGCCCAGAACCTTGCTAAGTGGAAGAAAGATGTAGCCAAGATAAGGAGAATAATATTGGAGGGAGTAGGAGACCACATTGTATCCAATATCCATGGAAAAGAAAATCCTTATGCAATGTGGTAGGAAATGACAGATATATTCTAGAATATTAGTGACTGTATGAAGTTGGTGCTCAAGGCTAAAATTTGAAATATAAAGATGCAAAAAAATGACACTATCATGTAGTATTTCAGCATATTCACACACGTTCATGATGAGCTTGCAGGAGTTGGTGTTTCAAAGGATTACTTGGTAAGCCTATCCCTTTTGGGCCTTCCCAAGAGTTGGCATAACTATCAAGATTCAGTTAATCGGACTGAGAAACTACTGAATTGGGAATGCTTATGGTCTGATTTGGTATAGGAGGAAATAAGGTGAAATACTAGAGATGGGACCTCATCCAAGGGTGAGGATGAAGAAAAAATTGAATTGGTTGGAAAGGGAAAGAAGGGAAAAGGGAAGAAATTTCAAACCAAACCAGAATCCAGCCAAGGGGGAAAGAAGAAAGATCTGTAAAAAAATTAAATGCTTCCATTGTCATAAATACATGCATTATGCCACGAAGTGTCCACACAAAAAGGTAAGCAAGAAAACCTTAGGAGGACCAATAGGTGGATCATTGGCTTCATAATTCGAGCTTGACTTTACCCATGTTCCATACAATGATGGGGAGTGCGTGGTACTTTGACCCAAGTGCATCGTTCCACATGACAAGGAGTAAATATTTTTCTAGTGACCTGGAGGAGAAAGATATCTAGGTGCACATCAAGCTAGGGGACGAAGGAAGGTACATCACCACTGGTATTGGTACAATCACCTTTCGTAGGGAGTTGGGCTCCCCTATTAGGCTCAAGGATGTCATGTTTGTTCTAGGACTAAAGAAAAAATCTCATCTTTGTTGTAGTTTTGGAAGACCATGGTTATGATGTGATCTTCAGCAAAGGAAAATAATTCTCGAGACACATAGCCATGGGACAGGTGAAGCATATCGGGGTTTGTGTGAAGAATTTGTATAAGCTAGATGTGGAAGACTGTGTTGCATTAAGCACTAAGGCAGAGAAAGTGCGGGTCGTGATGTTGGTGAACTTTGGCACATAAGACTTAGCGATTTGTATCATGGCACCTTGAATATTATACAACAAATAACCACTGGCCTCCATAAAGGATCACTTAAGAAGTAAGATGTATGCAAAGGATGTACGTTGGGGAAGTACATAAAATCCACATTCCATGATCGGGATATCTAAGCACATGTTGTCTTGGAAATGGTCCACTTTGATGTATATGGAAATTTCTCGACAACCTCCACTACCAGACACAAATATATTGTCATCTTTATTGATGACTTCTCACGGAAGTGTTGGATCTTCTTCACATGGAAAAAATATGAGACATTCTCCAAGTTCATAGAATTCAAGGCACTGGTTGAAAAAACAAAATCAACAAGAAGGTGAAGGCTCTTAGGAGTGACAATGGAGGTGAGTACGTGTCAAACGAATTTAAAAATTTATGTGGGAAATAATCCATTCGATGAGAGTTGAAAACACCCCACAACCCATAGTAGAATGAGGTGGCTGAGAGAAAGGACTGTAGCATTGTGGGAGACACAAGGTTAATGTTGCATGACCAAGGCCTACCAATGCATTTGTAGGTTGAGGCATGGAATACAATAGTCTTTTTTCAAAATCAGAGTCCTCATTAGATTCTCGGCATGATTACACTAGAGGAGGCTTTCTCTCGGAGAAAGTCAGATGTGTCGCAGTTCAATATTTTTTGAGCCTCTGTTTACTCCCTTGTCTCCAAAGAATCAAGGAATAAACTTGAGTAAACCGCAGAATTGGGGCATTTGTGGACTACACATGAAATCCCCACAGCTACCATGTGTACTTTCCATCACTTAGAATGGCATTTGTGCAAAGGGATGTAAAGTTTGATGAGGAGAAAGTGATGTTGTGCTCTCTTGAGAGGGAGCTTTAGATCCCATCATAAGAGGAGATTTTAGCTCCAAAGGAAGGGCCTCAAGAAGTTGTGGAGCAACCAAAAATTGAGGATAAGAGAGTGGAGCAGAAAAAGAGTCAGGGACGTTGATAGACTTGTGTAGGATGCGAGGGAGAATGTGGGAGCTCCTTCAAATTTTCACAGGCAAAGGAGGTCACTTGAGAGGTAAACTGCCTACATGGCTCTAATGACTGAGCTTATGGGTTGATGTAATGGTGGAGGAATATGAATCCATTATAAAGAACAATGTTTGGGAAGTGGTCCCGAGACCAACAGATAAATCAATACTGATTTTGAGATGCATCTTCAAGGTGAAGCAACTAGCAAACGAAAGCATAAAGAAGTATAAGGCTAGATTTGTGGCCAAGGGGTACTCTCAATTTGAGGGAATTGAATATGAGGAGAAATTTTCACCTGTAGAAAGGTACTCATCCATTAGATCAATTCTTTCTCTGGCTACGCAGATAGGGTGGAAGATCCACCAAATGGATGTAAAAACAACATTTCTCAATGGGTTTATTGAGTAGGAGGTGTACATTGAGCAACCAAAAGGTTTTGAGACATTTTATTGGGAGTATCATGTGTGCATACTCAAGTGAGCATTGTACGATCTCAAACAAGCACCACGTGTTTAGTACACCAGGATCGATATCTATGTCACTGGTTTGGGCTTCACCAAAAGTCAAGCCAATACAAATCTTTCAAGAAGGACCTTGCAAGGGAATTTGAAATGAAGGACATGGGTCTCATGCACTACTTCCTTGGGTTGGACGTATGGTAAGGCGATGGGGAACTGTTTGTCTCTGAAGACAAGTATGCGAATAAGATACTGCAAATATTCTTTGCGGAGAGTTGTAAACCCATGGAGACACCTATAGAAACCAATTGGAGGAAGGAGGATCCCACTTTAGGTGAAGAAGTGGATGCTACCATTTATTGACAACTAGTGGGTTAACTCATGTATCCTATGAACACATGAACAGATATGTGCTATGCCATCAAACATCTAAGCCAATCTATGGTTAGGCCAACCAAATTATTTTGGAAGCCAACTAAGCATGTTTTATGGTACCTCAAAGGCACTACCTAGTTTGGACTATGGTATAGATGCATAGAGGGAGTGAAGTTGTGTGGCTTCATAGATGCAGATTGGGCGTGAAGTCTTTCAAACCAAAAGAGTACATCAGGTGAAATTTTTAGTGTTGGTTCTGCAGTTGTTTCTTGTTACAACAAGAAGCAAAGATCTGTGGCACTCAACTCAACAGAAGCAAAATACATGGCTGCAAGTCAAACAACATGTGAAGCTATATGGATGAGAAAGTTACTTGTTGGATTGTTCATTCAAATGATGGATCCAACTGTGATATAATATGATATTCAGAGTTTCATCAAGTTATCCAATAATCATGTATTTCATGATCGATCCAAGCTTATAGATATACGATACCATCATTTACGAGACTATGTGTAGAGGCGGATAATGTGCTACACTACATTCTTACAGAGGAACACGATGCTGACATTTTGACAAAAGCTTTGTAAAGAGGGAAGTTCGTGTTTCACAGGTCCAAGATAGGAGTGGTTGATAATCTCTTTCTTGATAAGAGGGCATATTGAAAAATGCAGCAATAAATTCTCAATTTGATTTTGCCTTAATTAAATTGAGAAACTTTGAATTTTCACATCAGCAGACAACTTGGATGTAGTTAACTTATGTGACATGGATTGTGTCACCTGATTTACTCAGTAAATTCGAGTTGGAGGAGTTAGAGTTCAGTTAAGAATGTGTGATTTCTAATTTATAGCAATCGAAGTTAGTTATCTCAAGTTGTTTTCAGTTAAACTAGTTCCAACTATTGGAGGAACTAGTGGAAGATCAATTATGCAGTGGGACTTCATTCAAACTCATTGATCATCGATTTAACTGATAAATCTGACTAAAATGTCTAGTGCATGCATAAAATTCGAGTTCCCTAGTTGCGGTGGATATTCCAAGGCAATGTAACATCAGTTTTAGAATATTCTTTAGTATACAGGTGTTGCATGCAGTTAGATGATCAACCTTGGGAATTGTGCAATCAATTTTGTAGAAATTCGTAATAATTAGGGCTTGATTTCTCAAGGAATTTCATAAGGAAGTATGGGCTCAAGTAGAGGAAGAAATTAACTAAGTTTGGGTCATATCTTCTCAGTGAGCAAAGAGATAGGTTATTCACTTAGAGGTTGTTCTCAATTGAGAAAAGTAATTGTAATACATCTCTATTCATCATATTAATGCAATTAGGCATTGTGGTTTTTAGCATATTTCTTTCCACAGGAAAAATATTGTGTTCATGTGTGTTATTTCTTATTGCATGTCTGAAATTTTTGTTCTAAATTGGGAATTAACTTCCACAAAGCAATAGAGTAGATTTGTGTCTTGTGGTTTTGATTAAAAGATCATGAGTAGTTCCAAATATACACCATAATTTCTACAAGGATGGTGGAGGAAAATTTCAGAATATCCATTGGTAGACAATATTCCTATTTTAAATTGTCTATGACAAATTTTGTGAGAAGCAGATGTTGAGGATAAAAGATTGGATTGTGGAAGCATTAATCACAAAATTCACAAGGGCAGTAATTTTAGTTGTAGATGGATTAAATGTAGCCTTCGCTAGTGCAGTTGTTGGTGTTGTTGGGTACAATACGTGTAAGCATAATTATATGAGATATATTCATTTTTTACCGAGATTCTAGATGATATCACAGATCTCTACTGGTTTTTTTGTTTCAAGGTACGCTAATAACAATTTGTTTTCCACTCTAGTTGTTGGTTTACTTCATGGTCTATCTAAGATGCACTAGCTGGTTGTTTACATGGTCTTTCTTGTAAACCTTTTCTCACTACAATAAAACCATGTGATTAACATCCATTTTTTCTTCCTTTTTGTGTCTATAGCACATTCTTGGTGTTATTTGCATCAATTTAAGAAATATGATGCAAAATTGGTATCAAGTTTTGCACCAAGTCTTACACCAAGTTTAGCAACAGGTTTTATGCCATCCTTTGCACCAGGTTTTGGATTAGGTTTGGCACCTAATTATGTTTCACCCACTTTTTCATCTTCTATCTCATCCACTTTTTGCACTTACACTTGCATCAAATTTTGCATCTTCTTTTGCATCCTTTTTCAAATAATTTTTTGCATCCATTTTTGTATCCTCTTTGAGCCAAGTTTTGCATCGAGGTTGGTGTCTATTTTTGCATCTATTTTTGTTGCATCCATATTTACATCCTCTTTTTCATCTATTATTGTGTCCACTATTGCATCCAATTTTGTTGTGCCACAATCTGCACCTAGTTTGGCACCTCCCTTTGCACCCACTTTTGCTTCTAATTTTTCATCCACATTTGCATCCTCATTTGCTTCTAGGTTTTCACCTACTTTCACATCTATATTTGCATCCATTTTATATCAAATTTTGTGTTAGGATTTGCATCAGGTTTTGGGTTTCATTTTTTACCTACTTTTGCATCGACTTCTGTTGCATCCAATTTTGTATCCATTGTTGCACCCATGTTTATGTCCACTTTTGTATCCCTTTTTTTCATCTTTGTTTGCATCAAAGTTTTTTTATTTTTTGCATCTATCATTACATCCACTTTTCTTGTGCCATAATTTGCACCATGTTTTACACTTACTTTTATACCCGTGTTTGCTTCCAATGTTCAAAAGTCTCTTTATGGGTGGATTAACATGAGTGGAAGATGTGAAAGCAAAAACTTCGTGTACTAAATCAGTAAGAACATCCCCTACAACATTTTGATCCATTTTGTTTCCTTTTGGATTAGTCACTCTTGATTGTGGGTCACATAAAAGGGAAGCTACTTCACCAGCTATAATAGGAGGATAATAAGTTCTTATTTTATGTCTAATGTTGATAGTTTATAAGTCCAACACCTTATTGATAACATCCTAATAGGTTATCTATTTATTATTAGTACATTCTACTTGGAAATATTCTCTTATACCTTCTACCAAGATTCTCCTAAGCTCATCTAGAGAGAACTTGGTCTCACATCTAGCTATGGAAAATTAGAATCTATGGATGAAAGAGGTCAGAACATCCCACTTTCCTTTCTTTAATCATATAATACTAACTACTTCAAATACATCGATTGATTTAAGAGCATACATTACCAAAAACTCATCACATATTTGATCAAAAGTCTCTATAGAGTTGTTGGGAAGGTTTACAATACATTCAAAGGGTAACCTAGTAAGAGTGTGTGGAAATAATTTGGCCATAAATTCTATCTACGTCCTCAAGTCTTTACAAATTCTGATGAACTTGGACAAGTGTGTTTTAGAGAGATAACCCTAGTGTGCTAGAGAGGCCCAAGCACAAGTGTGCTACACAAGATATGCACAAAGATATGTGCCCTTTGGCATAAAACACTCTATAAGGGAGATCAAGAATATCACAAGATGGTGGAATACAAATGAGAGTTGTGGCGTATTTATACACAAGCAGGACTCTACCTAGGGGTTAATGAACCTACATGTACACATTTTACTAGGTTGGCCTTATCATCTCCCTACTATTACAACAAATGATAATAAATTATCAAAGGATGGCCTTAGACATGATGACAAATACATTAATAATACATATCAGTGTGTTGAGGCATGAATATTACACTCATAATTCTCACAAAATTCCATATCTCTAAAAATTGATTTCGTCTAGTAGCAATCTCTCTTGATTTCCCTACTGTGCTTAAAACAAAAAACTCCCAACAATTGAAGTAGAATTATCCTAACTAACTTTTTCATGTTTCTTAGAATACAAAACTATGACCATTACAAAATTGAAAAGGAATGAACTTTTCATTCGTAAGGATTGATTCCATGGGAAAGCAATCCTTCCTCTCCCTTATGGTATTTACACCTTAATAATCTTGGGTTGTGCAGGTTGAAGGGAATGTGATTTGCTTGTTGGAATTGATACTAATGTGTAACACCTCCCATTTCACACTAAAAAAGAATTCCTAATTGAAGAGTATTTTTAATTTAGTCTTATGGAACTCTATTAGCAATGTGAATTTTTCTTCCTGTATAGTGTATTCAAAATTATTGGACTTCCTAACAATGGTATCAAACCATAACAATATTCTTGAAAGGTTCATAAATTTTGAAGTCACCAAAATTTACATTTTAACTAGACTTGACTATGGTCGACACTTCCTTGGTCTTATACTTCGTCATGACCCAGTTTTCAAATGCACTAACTCAAACTTATTTATTTAAGCTTATTATGCATTTCCAATTCTCTTATCTCAAAGGTATATGTTGTATATTTTTCCATGGCTAGTTAGGTAATAACCTCCTCTTATGGTTAGAAAACTTAAAGTGTTTGGAACTTTCCGACATTCCCAGGTAATTTTTAGAAACCCTATGGTGACATTTATTTAGTATTCTGATTCTGGATTATATTCGGGATATGTACTAGTGTTTTTGTTTCAAAGTACACTAATAACAATTTGTTTTCCACTCTAACTGTTGGTCTACTCTGTGGTCTATCTTAGACACACTAGTTGATTGTTTACATGGTATTTCTTCTAAACCTTTGCTCCTGTGGATCTTCTTGCTCCTTCTCTGGTTTGGCATTGGTCAATCGAGGGATTTCTGAGGATCTTGGCTACTACTTGTTGGTATTGTTTGTGGTCTATCTGAAATGCACTAGTTGGTTGTTGTACGTGGTCTTTCTTCTAAAACTTTACTCCTATGGATTTTCCTGCTCCTCTCTAGTTTGGGATTGGTCGGTGAGGGATTTTCGAAGATCTTTGATACTACGTAAGTGCATTCATTTTGGTTGGTGGAGTTGGTAACATATTTGAATTTTGAATTCGATCAAGAAGGAGTCTATTGGGCTCATTAATTGGTTTTGGGGGATATTTTGTTTCCAAGTTGGCCATTGATTATATAAGGGATAATCTATTAATGGTTTGTGGTGTCATTGAATATATTTGTCGATTGTGTGCTTGATGATATTTTCTAAAGGACATTGTGTGATGGTGATTGGTCAGTTTATTTTATTTGAAGGGGTGTCCTAGTTGATTGACCTTGTGGTGACCTACATTGAGTGGGGCCTATAATTGATAAGCGACATTAATTTGCCTTGTCTACATATTTTATCAAGGTTTTCTCAGATAGTGCTACATAAGGTATTTTTTGGTAATGCTCTCTACTTTTGTGCACATATAAGTGGGATTGAAGAGTGCCGATGATGTCACCTATACAACTAGTCTTTACATCTATCAATAGGATGTCACTTGATATTGAAGGCAGCTGGGGCGGTGATGTGCCATTACTCGATGTGTTGGTACATGCAACTGTTGAGGTAGAGAGTCGTGGTTGCCCCAAATTGGGAGTCCAACCCTTTGGGTCATCTCATGTACAAGCATATATACATGTGGATTCAAATGTTTTGGTATCCCCATTGGCTATTGAACTCGAATGTGGTAATCCACAAAATCTATTTTTCCATCGTTCGCACAAAAGGAAGGCAATTAAGGTTTATCTAGATTATCATAAAATCGTTTTTGGTTCTGACGTATTTTGGGGCTAGGTGGTAGGATTAAAACAATGGGCTTTGCTGGGTAAGTGGTATCATCTGCGAATGGATGGATATCAGATTGCATCCTGGGTTAAAGAACACTGGTACCCTATTCTTAAGTACTTTCTATTTTTTAACATTTTATACAATCATCAGTTTTGCATCCACTTTATTAATGTTGATGATGTTGTAAATATTTTGGAATCGTATTGGGTTCATGGCCTTGGTTTCCTCTCTTTACATTATTAGCATGTGGGCTTTGATCCATACCTATAATTTCCATGAAATAAGTTATTTTGTGCTAAACTCCCTGGTTTACCCCTCATATTCTAGTCATGTGAATCATTGATGATGATTCAAAATTCCATTGGTAAATTTGCTTTCCTGGAGCAAACAAGCCTATTACAGAGAGATAAATGTATCGCATGGATTTTGGTGGAGGTATACTTCACTGTTGGCCTTCATGCGAAGGTGGAGCTCAATTGGGTGGCTTCTCTACTAGGCAGTGAATTGACTATTGGGAAATTCCTTTTTGTTGTCTGGGTTTTCATAATGTTGGACATCTTATTGTTGAGTTCCCATGTAGATTTGGAAATCGACAACATGGAATATCTGATACTGTCTATGATGGTGGTCATGCATTGACATCTATACACTCTTCAATGACTCAGGAGATTGGTCAACACTCTCTCTCGAGTAAGCTTAAAATCACACCACATATGACATGTCCTGATAAACATATTCATAATGATTTGGTATCGGGTGTTGTTTCTCTTACAAATTCTACATTTTGTCCTTTACATATTATTTTTTTGCATATTCAACTACCACATTTTGATTGTATTGAACATTCTTCATTATTATCTTTACGAGACATTTCTCCTTATTCAGAAAATTTGGAATCTATCCATAGTCTATCTTTTGATGTGAATGGGACGACCTCCACTATTGATAACTCATTGATTGTTAGCCTTTACCCTACTGACATTCAATTTGGGACTTTTTTTGGAGACCTTTCTCTTACTAATTTGATGGGGAGTGATATCGAGTTTATCCCCCTTCACCCTAATATCTATCTGGAGACCTTGCTGATTCATTCATACTCCTCCCCTAAGATATCTATCAACCCCAATACTCGTCGTAATGTGACCATTAGGAAGGAATAGTGCTTGAATCCTTTGAATCATTTGAATGTGGATGATACTAATATTCACAATATTTCTTCAACATTGGATCCTAGTCCATCATCTTTTGGTACATCATATTTTGTTTTCACTTTCTCTCCTATTCGGGCCCTTAGAGATTATTTTCCTGATTATGAGGGCTTACCATGATAATCATGTCTTTAAACATCAGGGGATTGGGGATTTCTCAAAAAATCCTCAAACTCTAACACTTGATTGGGGTTAATAACCCCTCTATTATCCTTTTACAAGAGACGATGGTGATTTCAGACAAAATTTGGCCCATCCTCCTCCACATTTGTCTTGGGTGTCGGGTATGTGTTGTCGATGCTTTGGGTTTATCTAGTGGTCTTGAGGATTTTTGGGATCCTAAGGTCTTGAATTTTCTTGCCTATAAATCTTTCGTAAGTATCCATCTATCTAGTTTCATCAGGGGCTCAAATGAAAAATTTAATATTCTTAATACATATGCATCATATTCCTCCAAAAAATAGTTTTGGGATAAACTGGAATCTTGTGGCCTATGAAATATAGGTTCCCTTACTTTAGCGAGGGATTTGAACCTCACCATTGAAGATAATGAGGTCTTTGAGGTTCATTGCAGACTAAACCCATTGGAAAGGTACTTCAATGATCATTTTGGCTAGAACCACTTAGTGGATATTTTGTCAGCTCCCTTTATTCTAACCTGGATAAATGACTGGGTTGGGTTCGTAGGCATCGCTAAGAGACTTGACCATTTCATGTTTCAATAACATTTAGAGGAGTGCTTAGGGTTTGTGAAATCTTGGGTTAGTCCATCCTAAATTTTGGACCATTTCCCTATCATACTCTAGTGGCAGGAAAATGGGGGTTAGGGTGGTCTCCCATTCAAATTTAATCACCACTAATTAAAATTTATTAAATTTGATTAATTAGTCTGTACTTTTTGGGCACTAGGATCGGACTGCTTGATCACATCTTCTTTGGAAATTATTGGGATTAATTTGAGGGCTCTTAAAATTTTTAATAATTGGATTTGAACTAAAAAGAGGAAGCAAATTGATGAAATTCTAGCTATTGATAAAAAACTCGATATATTGGTTGATCCTTCACATGTATATTATTTCTCGATGGCACATCAACTACGAGTTGTGGATTTAGAAAAGAGGAAGAATGTGATTTTGCAATTACAGGAGGAGGAATGGAGACTAAAAAGTCGTTCTCTTTGGTTATCAAGCAGAGACAAGAATACAAAATTATTTTATGGAACGAAGTCACAGGGAGAGCTACATCTAGGAAATTTGGGATATATATGGTAATTTCTTATCTACTCTTCTTGTCATCCAAGCTGAGGCATTGAGATATTTTTGCAATCAATATTTCACTAGTGAAAATGAGAAATTAGTGACTAGGTGACTTAAAAAGTTAGTCACCACAGCTTTTCTACGTGAAATACTACCAAAAATGAGCAATCTTAGGTGAGAAAACTAAAAATTACTAACATTAATGACTAATTTAGTCACGGGTTAAAATATGT
>APFE030383039.1:113566-170865 GCA_000404065.3 Pinus taeda | reverse complement strand
AAATTTTCAGACTGGATCCATGAACATCAATCAATCATCAAGAATCAACCAATCTCCTTTTCACCAATTAGATCTGAATCAAGTAGATACTTCTCTGACAGCTGTACCCAGAACACAGTACCAGAAACCACACACCAAGATCTGAACCCAGAACACTACAACAATAAACAGAAGCAACAAGTTCACAACTCAAAATATATACGCTACTTTAACAGCCTGAAACCTATGTGCATACGCTTCTGCGTATGGAACAACCTGCGTATACGTGCCTTCGCTTCACTGAACCTGCGTACAGATCTATAAAGGATAATTCACTCTTTCAGATATTCAATCACTAATTAACCCAAATTATCAGACTTATAGATCAGGCAAGTGCCACATCTAGCAAATCAAAATAATACAAAGATACTATCTATCAAGCTTAAAAAATTATGACCCATCAATAGAACTTATCCTTCTTTTGCGCTAAGGTTCCTCCTTCATTCAGATCCAGATCTACATCATAACCCAATTACCAATGTACCAGCTCTAGCACTTTATCAGATATTCAATGATAATATGGATGATCATTTGCCACAAGATCTCCTTCCTCTTTTATAGTCTTAGGCCTTCCACAATACCATGGTCCAAAACCATAACATTTCAATACCATGAACCCAAAAACTAGGGATCAACACATCTAACGAGACGCCATGGTCCAAAACAACAGGTTCAAATCCCAAGAACTAACCACCATGGACCAAAAGTAGGTTCCCCAACATATATGTGCTTTTGTAACATATAACCCACGTGTACACGCGTCTTTGTCTAGATGAACTTGCGTATATGACTTTTTCTTCTTTCTGAGTGCCTGAACTGAGATCTGTCACCAAGTCGAGTTGCCATCAAGGAAAACACCATAGCCATAGCATCAAACCTATGCTATAATGCCAACTATCTCCCCCTTTGGACTTGATGGCAACACCAAGATCCTCTTTCATTCTCCCCCTTTGTCATTAAGGGCAAAGGGTTGTGATCCCCCTAAGTACATGCTGAAATCTTTGCCCTACTGCGCTGACCATGCTCCCCCTGACTGTAGGCAAGATCTTCAAAATATGATTTGCAAGACGAACCATGACCTATAAATCATAAGAGACCTTCCTATCACCAAAAGACTCAATACATACATCCTTCACCCAACCATGTTGTGATCATCCACCCAACCAAATGGGGAAACATCAGAAAATTACATAAGACAACCAAGTACATTACATCTTCATCCCAGGCATAGTGGGGAAACCAATATAGGCCATTACATGACCTTTTAACCATAGAAGAGAGATACATGACATAGAGGCGAAATATCTAGAATAAGACTTATGAAAGTCACCAACAACTGATAGTAGCAGCAACTGTCAATCACCATTCAGATCAGTAACCAAGATTTCCTTCTGTTCTCCCTCTTCCTCTGTTTCACCAACAACAGTTGTGAATTAGAACCAAAAGCTTCTAATATAATGCCAACAATACATTATTAGAAGATTATCTGCTCCCCCTGAACATGTGCCGGATGGTCTCTGTCAGACCCATATCAGACAATTTTAAACAGACTCTGTTACTTTTGATATCCATCAAGCCTCCATATACGCGACTTTCTCTGCACCAACCGGCGTATGTACGCGGATCTGCCACATGAAACTCGCATACAACCATTTTTCTCTGAAACTGACAAGATTTAACAGCAAGATGATACATCAACTACCCCCAGCTTATGTATGATATATTCAAAAGTTTCCCTGGGCAGTGGTTTGGTGAGAATATCAGCAACTTGTTCCTTAGAAGGAACATACTCCAATTTGACCTTTTGTTCCAACACTTGTTCCTGGAGAAAGTGATACTTGATCGGTATGTGCTTGGTCTTTGAATGCATGACTCACTTTTTTGAAATGCTGATTGCACTTGTATTATCACATAAGATGGAGATAGGTGGTGTACAAATGATTTGAAAGTCCTGCAAGGTCTGCATCATCCGAAGGAGTTGAGTGCAGCAAGATGCAGCAGCCACATATTCCACTTCAGCTGTAGATAAAGCAATCGAACTCTGTTTCTTACTGAACCAAGACACTAATTTGGAACCCATAAAGAATGCACCACTACTTGTGCTCTTCCTGTCATCCACGCTTCCGGCCCAATTTTCATCTGTATAAGCATGAAGTGTGAGATCTGTATCTCTAGGATACCATAAGCCATAGTTTTTAGTTCCTTGAAGATACTTGAAAATTCTCTTTACTGCCTGAAGATGAGTTTCCTTTGGATTTTCCTGAAATCTCCCAACTATTCCCACTGCATGCATGATGTTTGGTCTGGTACCTATCAAATAAAGTAGACTTCTAATCATAGACCTGTAGGTTGGTTGATGCACTGCTGCTGATTCATCATTTGCACTGAGGCTACATCCTGTGACCATGGGGGTACAGACTGGTTTTGCATCTTCCATGCCATATTTCTTCAAGATCTGCTTGAGATACTTGGTTTGAGACAAGAAGATCCCGCCTTCATTTTGTTGGATTTGCAATCCAAGAAAGTATGTTAGTTCACCAAGAAAAGACATTTCAAATTCTTTCTGCATCACCAAGGCAAAGCTTTGACTCATAGCTTCTTCATTGTTGCCAAAGATAATGCCATCTACATACACAACAAGTATTAGCAATTTTTCATTTTCAATTTTTATATAAAGATTTCTATCTACTGATCCTTTTGAAAAACCTTGTTGATGAAGATATTTGTCCAACCGGTAGTACCAAGCCCTTGGAGCTTGTTTAAGACCATAGAGAGCCTTTTTCAGTCTGCATACAAGATTTGGATCATTCCCAAGGATGAAACCATCTGGTTGCTCAATGTACACTTCTTCTTCTAAGTCCCCATTCAGAAAGGCAGATTTTACGTCCATTTGAAAAACTTTGAAATTTTGAAAGCTTGAGAGAGCAAGGAACATTCGAATGGCCTCAAGTCTAGCAACTGGAGCAAAAGTTTCTTCAAAATCTATCCCTTCTTGTTGAGCATACCCCTTACAAACAAGTCTAGCTTTGTTTCTAATAACTTCCCCATTCACATTCAACTTGTTCTTGAAGATCCATTTTGTCCCTATGACATTCTTATCTTTTGGTCTAGGAACCAAATCCCAAGTGTTGTTCTTTTCAATCTGCTCAAGTTCTTCATCCATTGCCTTGACCCAACATTCATCTTTGCATGCCTCTGTTACATTTTGTGGTTCAGTGGAGGAGAGCAATGCCAAATAGCTTGAGGCTTCTGCAATTGTTCTTCTTGTTTGTACACCTGCCTCCTTTTGCCCCAAAATTTGAGATTCAGGATGATTCTTCTGAACATACCTAGATGGAGTCTTCTCTTCTATCCTTATTTGTTCTTCTGGCTCCTCATGGGTTTCTTATTCATGGTTTCTTCTTCATCATCAGTCTGATTTGGAGAGTAGTCTTCATCTTCTTCGATATCTTCATGATTTACTTGCCTGGGGATGTATCTTTTTTCATCAACACCACTACATCAATGCTGTCAACAATTCTTCCAAGTCTTTTATTATAACACTTATATGCTTTGCTGTAGGGAGAATAACCAAGGAGAATGCCTTCATCAGCTCTAGGTTCAAGTTTGCCAAGGTGTTCATTTTTATTCTTAATATAGCATTTGCTCCCAAAAATTTTGAAATGCTTTACCGGAGGAGTCTCACCATACCAGAGCTCATGCGGAGTTTGAGTGCTATTTACTTGGACATTTGTTTTGTTGAAAATAACAACCGCAGCATATGCAGCTTCGCCCCAGAAGGTTGCGGGAGTTCTAGACTCATCAAGCATAGCACACGCCATTTGTTGGACTGTTCTGTTCATCCTTTCCACCACTCCATTTTCCTGAGGAGTCCTAGCTGTAGAGAATTCCCTTCTCATTCCATATTCTTCACAAAAATCGAAAAATTCATTTGAGGTAAACTCCCCACCTATGTCGGATCTGAGGCACTTAATTTTGTAATCTGATTCATTTTCAACCAAGGCTTTGAAGGATTGGAATTTTTCAACCGCTTCGTCCTTGTGCTTCATAAGTCCTAACCAAAGCATCCTGGAGAAATTGTCAATGAATAAAAAAAAGTATTCTTCTCCTCGAGGTGACCTTGTCCTAAATGGACCACATACATCTGTATGGACTAGCTCAAGAGGCCTGTTGGCTGATCCTTCCTTCTCAAGAAAGTTAGTTCTGGTTTGCTTCCCAAACTGACATGATTTGCATATGGTGTTGTCTGGAATTTTGATGTCTGGAAGACCACGAACTGCCTGGTATTTGCATTCTTTCCTTATTTTTGAAAAGCTTAGATGCCCCAACCTCCGGTGCCATAACCAGTGTTCATCATTCTTGCTCAAATAACATTGTTGTTCTCTTTCTTCAAATATGTATAGGTTATTTGGAGTTCTTCTGCCTTTGATTACTGTTCTTCCTGTATCAAGATCACAAACACTACACCCATCTGATCGAAATATTACCTCGGTTCCATTATCGCACTTCTAACTGACACTCAATAGATTATGCTTCAAGCCATCAACATACAAAACATTTCTAGCTTTGACCTTCTCTTTCAACTGAGCAATGCCTTTTCCCTTTATGGCTGCAGGGGTATGAATTCCAAAAGAAACTTTCTTTCCCTTTTCTAAAGCAGTATATGATTCAAGTTTTTCTTTATCACCTGTCATATACTTCGAACATCCACTGTCGATGTACCATTGATTTTCCTGTCCTTCTGCATATAAAGCTATCCCACATCTTTCTGGTTGCGGTTCCTTCATTCTCCATGTTTTGGCACTTGAGGTTTGTTCCTTCTGAGTTGTCTTCGAAAACCTGCTCCTGCATTCAGAATCTTCATGACCAAAATTATGACAAATAGTACATTCAATTTCACTTTCAAGGGCGGAAAAGTGGTTATAGGTCTTCTTCGTGATTGGAGGCATACTTCTTTGTTTTTGAGCTTCTCTAGTCATGATTGTCTTATAGGAAACACATTGAGCTGCTTTGTGACCAAAGTTATGGCAAGAAAAACATTGGCCATCGAAGAAATTCCTGCGACTATCATCCAACCGATTGTAGTTTCTACTGACATCCATTCTTGAAGAAAATTGGGAAGATTTTACCTGAGGCTGGTTGTAGCTTCTGTTTGTCCTTAAGGTAGCATGCCCCCGATTTTCTTGATAGTTTTTGTTCGTTCTTGTGGAAAATTGTCCTTGATTTACCTGATGATTTCTATTAGGTCTTTGCTCACTCCTTTTTGCTGCATCAAGATAACTTTTGGAGGTGGAAGCTTGAGATGTTTCACCATTATACCCCAGATCTCTCTTGCTTAGAGGGGAACACTGCACATTGATAATCTCATCCAGAGTTTCAGATCCTTTAACAAATTTAAGGTTAAGGGCCTTTGTTTTCTCAATTTCTTTTCTAAGGCCAACAATTTCACATTCTAACTTCTCAAGAGATTTTTCCTTTTCATCAAGTTGAAATTGCAGAGTATCAAGGATCATATTATTTTCTTCTAAACATGTTTTGAGTCTAGAAATCTCTTCATAAAAACCATCCACATCTATAGCATCCACGTAATCATCATCTTCAAAGGCCATTAAAAGTTTATAGTGATTACCTCGTCCATATTCATCTCTATTTGATAGTCCATCACTATCTTCATGAGTGTAATAGCTTTTCTTATTTGCATTCTGTTTCTTGTTCCATCTAACCGGTTCCTTCCCCTTGTCAGTCTTATCCTTATGAGGATATTTGGCAGCATAGTGACCTACTCTTCCACAAGAAAAACATTTGAATGGTAACTTACCTCTAAATCTTCCAGTACCCCGTTGAATATTTCTGACAAAATTTGATTCTTCTTCTTCTTCTCACGCATGTCCTGACTCATAGTACTCCCCTTTCCCTGAAGCCTTGAAGGCAGCTACTCTCCTATCTGATGGACCTCCTTTCCTCATTTCATAAGCAATTAGAATTCTGTGCAGCTGTGAGATTTTAATGTTTTGTAGATTCTCCTTTTCTTCTATAGCAGAAACTAGATTCAAATCTAGAGGATAAAGATCTTAGAACTTTTTCAACCACAACAGCCTCTTTTATTTCTTCACCCAAATTTTTCATACAATTAACAATCTCATGTACACGAAGAAAGTAATTAGCCACACTTTCATCATTATACATCTTGAGATTTTCATACTGAATCCTGAGGGTTTGAATTTTTGCTCATTTTACTTGGTCATCTCCTTCATAGCTGAGAACAATCTTGTCCCATATCTCTTTTGCAGATTTAAACTGCATTACCTTAACAAATTGAGATTGAGATAGGCACCCTAATAGAGTATTGACAGCCTTTACATTTGTTTCATATTTATTTTTCTCAGCCGGATATGTAGGAGTTGCTGATGGAAAAGTATACCCTGTATCTATGGTATCCTAGACTTCTGTACCAAGAGATTGAAGATAGGCAGTAACTCTTACCTTCCAATATACGAAGTTTGTCCCATCAAAGATCGGTGGCCTGATTGATGCTTCCCTCTCGTAGTTGCTCATGATGAAAGATCTTCCTTCAAGCGATCAAGCTTCTTCTGAAGGACTTGCTCTGGTACCAATTGTTGGAAAAGAGGGGGGGTGAATCAGTATTATCAAGTCAAATATTCCTTTTTCAAAACAGATGATATACACTACTTTAATTAGTTAAACCTGCGTATATACACAACTATGTAGAAGGAAACTCGCGTATACAAAATAGACTTTTAATTTACTTAATCTTTCTGATGATGAATGTTAATCTGTGATGTAGAATCAAATGACCAGTAACCAGAGATAGTAAAGCAGAGAAGAAAGACAATCACACACAAGAACACAAGATATAAGGTGGAAACCCAATGTGGGTGAAAAGCACCTGTTGCAATTCGTCTCTATCTTCTTTTAAATTAGAAACTTCTTTTACAATGTACTGGTGCAGTCCTCTACCAGTACACAGGCTACAACCTACAGAGAGCTACAACCCTCTCTCATTCTCCATCTTCTCTTGGAAGGGAGCTACAACCCCCTTAGCTCTTGCACTAGCCAAGATACTAGTATGTAAGTGCTGGCCTACAGAAGGCTACAACCTTCTCTTTCTTCCAGGGAGCACGTTTCATAAATTTTCAGACTGGATCCATGAACATCAATCAATCATCAAGAATCAACCTATCTCCTTTTCACCAATTAGATATGAATCAAGTAGATACTTCTCTAACAGCTATACCCAAAACATAGTACCAGAAACCACACACCAAGATATGAACCCAGAACACTGCAGCAATAAACAGAAGCATCAAGGTCACAACTCAAAATATATACGCTACTTTAACAGCCTGAAACCTGTGTGCATACACTTCTGCGTATGGAACAACCTGCATATACACTTCTTCACTTCACTGAACCTGCATGTATACACATCTTCGCTTCACTGAACCTGCGTACAGATCTATAAAGGATAATTCACTCTTTCAGATATTCAATCACTAATTAACCCAGATTATCAGACTTATAGATCAGGCAAGTGCCACATCTAGCAGATCAAAATCATACAAAGATACTATCTATCAAGCTTAAAAATTATGACCCATCAATAGAACTTATCCTTCTTTTGCGCTAAGGTTCCTTCTTCATTCAGATCCAAATCTGCATCATAACCCAATTACCAATGTACTAGCTATAGCACTTTATCAGATATTCAATGATAATATGGATGATCATTTGCCACAAGATCTCCTTCGTCTTTTATAGTCTTAGGCCTTCCACAATACCATGGTCCAAAACCATAACATTTCAATACCATGAACCCAAAAACTAGGGATCAACACATCTGACGAGACGCCATGGTCCAAAACAATAGGTTCAAATCCCAAGAACTAACCACCATGGACCAAAAGTAGGTTCCCCAACATATACGTGCTTTTGTAACATATAACCCGCGTGTATACGCGTCTTTGTCTAGATGAACCTGCATATATGACTTTTTCTTCTTTCTGGGTGCCTGAACTGAGATCTGTCACCAAGTTGAGTTGCCATCAAGGACAACACTAGAGCCATAACATCAAACCTATGCCATAATGCCAACATGAAGTCCCAAATAGACCTCACTCCATTTGGTGTGGGAGTCCCATCAGGTATGATGGCCTGATTGCCATTATCTTAAATGTTTGCCTTAGCTCTTTCTTGTTAGCACAAGAGAGTGGTCTGCTTTGTCTAAGGACTGATTGTAGACTTTCGCGAAGGTCTAGAGGCATATTTAACTTAGTTGCAGTAAGGATCCCTAGAAGTATATCGATCTGTGCAGAAGAAAATCTAAGGTACTAAAAGACATCACACTAGTCTCTGGATGGAGAAACTTGGTTCTTGCATCCCCCAATACTACTTTGGGTGAGACTGCAAACTACACTACGTGGGTTGTTGCTGAAAGGGCCAGTAATGTAAGGTTTTGTTGGTTGGCACAACTAACACTATACCTAGGTCAGGACCCCCTAAGCCAACCGACCTCACACCATTTGGTGTGGGAGTCCCATCTGGTATGATGGCTCGGTTTCCATTTTCTTAAATGTTTGGATTAGCTCTTGTTTGTCAGCACAAGAAAGTGGTATGCTTTGTCTTCGAGTAGTGAGGTTCACGTGCCTGTTGATTGATAGTGTTACTCGTGTCAAGGTTGTTTCACTAGAGAGAGGAAGGGTGAGAGTGAGTCCCAAGTCGGATGGGAGGAAACCCAACTCTGTTAGGAATACACAACACAATAAGACGTGCATAGATTCCAGAGGAGGAATCCACATGGATGTGACAATCACAACACACAAGGGAATATATCATGTGCAACACTCAGAGGACTATCTGTGTGAGCGTGACGGTTGTTATAGCATGTTCACGTGAAAGGTTCTGTCTCATGTACGAGAGGTGACTAACATGGGAAGGAAAGAATTAACAACATATGCAACACATTTTCATTAATATATACGTAGTAGAACAATTGAATGAATCCAAGTGTTAAAACACAGGTTAAAGAAACATGCATTACAAGTGTTCAAGATGAATCTTAAAAACAACTACAACACATGTGTGAAAACGTGTTGGCCTGTCAGTAGGCGTTTTAACTAAGAGAAAGTTCCAAGATACATCGATACACCATACATCAATAACCTCGTGGGTGGGGCATTGGAGCCACTACTTACTCCTCAAAGAAAATATTATAGACTCCGAAGGCTATGTGGGAGGAGCCAAGGTGAAAAGTCCTTTTCATGTACAAATGATGGGGTATTTATAGCCAAGGGTGAAATCGACCCTTGTGGTTGTCCGACTTCCCTCATGACTGTTTGACTTCCATGACTTTTCAACTTTACATGATTGTTCATATGACAAGTGGGTCTCTTGGACTTCCACGTTACATTACATTGATGGATAGTATGGCCCATAATAGAGATGTGCACGACATGACTCATGACAAGAACCGACATGAGAGTGCTTGTACATTTGTGCTGCTGCTGGTGTGCATGTCGAGTTGTAGTGTTGCTGGGGGATGGGTGTCCTCATGGTTTGTCACATATTCACCTCTGCATGGCAAGGTGCATGGAGTCCTCGATGGTCGTCAATTTTTTTTGATGTTTCATTCCACGTTTCTCATTGCTTGTATGTTGGCATGCTTGACAGGTTTGTTTGTTCACGAAAAATGCATGTTCATCCGTTCGTGTGTCTGTGAACATAGCTTCGCATGTTCGTCCATTTTTTTGTGAAAACATATTTGCACGATCATCCATTCACGAGCACATCTCTTTGCATGCATCATTTGTTCATCTGTTCTTGAACATGTCCTTTTGCATGTACTCCCTTTGTTCATCCCATCCGTCATTGTTCCATGTTTGTTTGTGTACATGTATTTGCAGTCATTCATGACAAGATGGAATCAAATCCATAAAAATCCTATTGTACCATGACACATGATCGTTTCAAATGTAGGTGACCAAGATAGAAAGAAAGGTTATAAAACTACATAAGGCAAGCTTTGAGCTATGATGGAGGCTCTAGGAAATGCTAGTTAAAACTGCACAACATTCATTGGGAGATCCAGATTGACAGTGACTGTCCGTGGGGTCTAGCTTGGCTGGAGGACAAGTATGCACAATTTTTGGGAGGAGCAGTCCAGGTGGCGGGAAGGCCGGGCAGAAAAAATCTATGCAATTTCTAGAAGGAGTGGGCAACGGGAGCTTGGCAGCAAAAACTACGCAATTCCTCGAGGGAACTAGAAGCAGGCTGCTGGGAGCTTGGCAGTGAAAACTATACAATTCTTGGAGGGAACTAGCAATAGGCTGTTGGGAACTATTGATGGGAGGATGGGCCTCTGATCACTTCTACACAGTTTTTGAGCCGAGCAGACTGCTAGGTAGCAGAAGGCTTTCTCATGAAATCTGTGCGGTTTTTCGGGTGAGGAGCGACCAGCTGATTGATGGGCTCGATGGGAAAACCTGCACAATTTTATGAGGGAGATAGGGATGGGAACTGGGTGTCTATCCGTCTTGTCTGCACAATTTTCTTAGTTAGTGGAGTGGGCATGGTATGAAACCTCTATGGAATTTTTGAGGGGAACTAGTCCCATGGTGACTGTCGGGTCAAACTCTCTGGTTGACTGGCAAGAGGGTTGATTGATCAGCTTGCGAGAAGTGCATCTTGAAATGACTTGATCTATACTTTGGTTCTATTCTGGGTGATAGTCGATCAAGTTGATGGCAAGGTGAAGGTCTCACTACTAGAGAGGGATCTCTTCGTCCGAACTTCAGCAAAATTACTAGTTGTGTGAGAGAGTGAAAAGGTGCATACGTGAACTTGGAGACACACACTTACATGACTTGATGATGAGATGACTCAAGCCATCCAGACACACATGCTCAACATAACTGATTGACGGCGCAATTCGACAAGTGTGACACTTGTGATCGATCCTTGGACGACTATGATGATGCTTGCGTGTGTTGAAAATAGCAATAAGAAATGCTAAATTTAGTACTGCTATAAATAGCATTTCAAGATACCTTCCTATTTTAGTCAATCCCTAAGCTAAAATAGAGAAGTAAAATTCGAATTTGATCTTAGCAGCTATTTGTAAAATAATTAATTAATTCACCATGAGTTAATTAGTTAAGGAAAATCAAACATGAAGTATATGTGGGGACATGCAACAGTTTCTCCATTAATTGAAGAATTTATCCATCAGTTAAAGAGATAAGGATGAGTTGTAGTTAGTTGTCTCAGTTAAGTGAGTCAAGTCCAGTTAGATTAATTCAAACCGTTTATTGAATTAATGTGAGTTCAATTAGTTAATGCATGCATTCATGTAACTACTACACTTCAGATAACTCAATATTCTCTCATAAATAACTCATCTATGTCAGTTTAGACAGAGACCCAGTTGAGATTAGATGGATGGGTAGTGTACTCTCAGTTGCTAGAATATTCCATTGTGAATATTCCTTGCATGTAGAAGGAATTATTTCCTTGAGGATTGCGCAATTCCTTCTTCAGGTTTTCTAAGTGTGATGAGGCCAATTCACACATGTGGCTTCACTGGACCCCAAGAAAAACTGCACAAGGAAATAGGAGGCTTGGAGGGCTTGAGGAGGACATATATATTGTCTATTCAGTCTGTGAGCTATATCGTTTGATTGTAGAGAGAGCAGGATAGCTTGAAAGCTGATTCTTTTTGTAACTTGAACAAGATTTCCATTTTTATGATAATACAGAGATTGGGGTTTTAGGTTGAGGCTTTCCCTGGGTTATTTCTTCTATGTTATGTGTGATAGATTTTTTATGCTCAGTTATATGTGTTCTCTAGTTCCTTCTCAATTCGATTAAGCTTCCGCAAAGTGTTGTAGAAGTAGATCTTGTATTATGTTTTAGTATATTGCATAATCTTGTTGGCACTATGACACAGGTTTGGCACTATGACACAGGTGTTGTCCTTGATGGCAACTCACTCAAATGGCAAATCATAGTTCAGGCTCTCAGATTGAAAGAAAAAGAGATATATGCAGGTTCCTCTTAACCAAGCCGCGCATACATGTGGGATTGTTGATCAAAATTTGCGTATACGTATGCACACACTTTCATGCAAAGAAAAGCACGTACATGTGGGAAACGCGTACATGTGGGAAAACTTATTTTTGGTCCATGGTATTTAGTCCGTTATATTTGGACCTATGGTTTTGGACCTTGGTATTGCGTCCAAAGTGTTGAACCCAAGTATTGGGTCCCTAGTATTGGTTCTAAATGGCTTTGGACCATGGTATTGAGTAAGGCCTAAGACTATAAAAGGGGAAGGAGATCATTAGGCAAAGGCAAGAACTAAAGTATTGAATATCTTTTGAAGAGCAAGATCTAGAATTGGGTTATGGTGCATTGTTTTATCTGAACCAAGGAGGAACCTGAGTGCCAAATGATGGAAAAGTTCTATTGATGGGTCGAGACCTTAAGGCTTGAACAGTAGTATCATTGTGTGATTTTTAATCTGTTATAATTGGCGTATGATTAGATCTAAATCTGATAATTTGGGTATAACTGATGTTTGATTAATTGAAAAGGGTAAATTATCTCTTATAGATTTGTACGCAGGTTTGGCACATCAGAGGCGCGTATACACGCGGGTTCAACAAGTGAAGAGAATGTATACGCTGGTTGGGCTTCATACAAATGCGTACGTATGCAGGTTTCTGCATATTGAAATAGCGTATATCTCATGAAATCTGTTTTAGCTACTTCTGTTTATTGCTACAGTGTTCTGGGTTCAGAATTGGTGTCTGGTTACTGTTACTGATTTCTAGTTATAGCATTCTGAGAAGTTATTGGTTGATTCAGTAGTGGTTTGTACAAAGGATATTGGTTGATGCAGATATACTTGATGGTTGATTGATGTTATTCATGGATCCAGTCTGAAAATTTATGAAATGTGGTCCCTGGAAGAAAAGAGAAGGTTGTAGTCTTCTGTAGGTCAACACCTATGTACTAGTACCTCAGCTAGCACAAAAGCTAAGGGGGTTGTATCTCCCTTCTAGGAGAAGCTAGAGAACGAGAGAAGGTTGTAGCCTTCTGCACTGGTATAAGACTACACCAATATAGAATCATTGTAAAAAGAAGTTTCTAATTAAAAGAAGATAAAGACGAATTGCAGCAGGTGGTTTTCATCCACATTGGGTCTCCACCTTACATCTTGGTGTTCATGTGTGTTGCTTATGTGTGATGATTTGTTCTGCTTTACTACTCCTGTTTATTGTTCATATGGTTAATAATGTTCTGATGCACTCATTAAGAAGAAACTAACTGAATTATAAGTTTATTGGATATACGTTTGTTGTATTACACACAGTTGCGTATACACGCGGTTTTCCTTAACTGAAGTAGCGTATATGAATCTGAATATGGAAATGAAAAAGTTTTATTGATTTGATAATACTGATTCACCCCCCCTCTCAGTATTATTTTCAACAAATCTATTGATCTATAGTGGGAATTTGTACAGCGCAATAGCATATACGACTCCTTGTGTGAGTGTGGAAGATGTTTACATAGTGAACACAACATGTACACACGTATCAGAGATCTTGTGTACGATGAGAAAATTGTTGCAAGCATGACATTGTTATTGACATGAAAAATATTTATGTTCAACAGTCAAGTGAGGTGGGTGCGAAGACTCACACGAGCTCATGGGGTGAACCTGAGTGCATGTAGTCATCAAGTAAAACTCTCAAAAGAGGCTCTAAAATTGGATGCGGGCCAAAATTTTGGAGGGTGTTGCAACTGCTACAACATTGACTTAGGAAATTCAAATTGGAAGTTTATCTAGATTCATGTAGAGTGATCCCTAAATTTTAGGGCCCCAGGTTAAGTTCTTTTGAGTTGTAATTAGATAACTTAGTCTAACTAAGTTATAATCAGTTAAACTACTTCTAACTATTGAAGGAACTAGTAGGAGGTCTAGTAGTGGAGTAGTGCACCAATGCATCACTAGTACCACACTAGTTAACTAAATATTCATTCATAAATAACTAATGCATGTTAGTTCAGAGGAAGATCCAATTGAGATTAGAGTTGATGGACAGTGTACTATTAGTTGTATAATTTTCAGAGTTGTATAGATGGTGCATGCAATCAGTTTAGTAAATATGTTTGGATTCTGCAGTTATGGATAGTGGATTTTCCAATTAAATATGGGGTAATTCTCTGAGGAATTGCACAAAGAAGTAGGGGCTTGGAAGGCAACAAAATTGGCTAAGTGTTGGCTTGAGATATCTTGTGAGGCAGAGAGATAGATTGTACTAGTGCAGGAATTGTTCGGGTTGAAGAAGCATTGTATTTTCGTCTCATTGTTGGCTTGATGGGCCCTGACCCAGGTTCAGTGTTAAACAACCAAGAAAATCCCTACACTATTGGCCATTTTGGCATCAATCCGCAGAGCGCAGCTTGAAGTCTCACCCAAAGCAATATGGGGGGATGCAGGAACCAAGTTTCCGCACGCTGAGATGGTCATGATGTCAATCTTATACCCTAACCCCTGGGTTCGTGTAGATCAATATTCCTTTTTCTTTGATCTTCAGAACCTTCGCGAAGGTATATGATTGACCTTTGCGCAACCCTAACTAGCAATCCAGGCACTTACACACCTCTGTAACTACGTGCAGTTACAAGTTCCCGAATTACCTTAATTGTTCGCCAATTTTACCATGCAATTAAGGTTATCTTTCACATAAACATATATTCTTACTTACATTCAAATAACAGATAGAAACAGATACATTCACGCATCAAATTAGCATTATAATGTAAATCTCGAACTTAACATAACATGATCGGATGCAACAATTAGAGACAAGATACACAACAATTTCAGAATACTTTTCTTTATTGATGATTCAAGTTCCCATTATAGACTCTATCCGCCCTGCGCACACAGCTGCAGGGATCCACGCACTGAGCTGTGGAATTCTACCTTAGGCTGCTATGCACTCAGCTGTAGAGGCTCTACCTATGCTAAGACTCTTGATCTTAGCTCTCCTATTACCCAAAGCACTTAGAACTCTACTTCTTTCTCTACTACTCCTAGAACACACTTACTTAGCTTCTTTTTATACAATCCCATGGTCCGCAAACCATGGGTGGATCTTTATATCCAACATGATTCTTTACAAAAAAAGGTGGACAACCCTTAATGGATCTTGACATCTTCGTGCTCTGCGACCATAAAATGTGGAGACTTTATATTTCTTTATAGAAACTTCGGGCCTTCTACCCCAAAACTTGGGTTTTTAACCCAAAATTGACCCCCAGGGGATCCGTTCCCAACAGGCCCCCAACAAAAACATGGTGACTCGCCCTCGAGTCACTTGGCTGGTGTGGAGATCCTATTGTAAAGACCTCCAATCTCGGCTTGGACAATTGCCACCTTGGCGGTGCACTACGCAGCCTCCTCCTTCATCTCCTCAAACAATTTCTCGGTTAGTGGCCCTGCAGTATCAGCCTTGAGCTTCTGTTGAGTCTCCTGCAGATTAGCCATCTTTCCATCAATGGAGGCCATGATCAAGTAGGCCTCATCCAACCAAGGATTCAAGAAGGCCTTTAGCATTGCCTCCTTTTGTTGAGTTGTATTGACTTGCTCTTTCAATGCCTTAGCCTCTTGCAGCTTCTCCCTCCAGCCTCTGCACATTGGGGTCTTATTGCAGGCTTGTGAGTACCTCAAATGACTGCTCAAAAAGCTTTGTGCAGTCCATCACTCTACTCACTATTGCTGGTATTGAATCTGTCATGACACTCGCACGCTACTTCCTAACTTCCGGTGGAGTCGAAGGCTAGGCCTTCAACTGTAATTCTTTGCCAACTCGGTATGTGAATTACACACTCCTGCAATGTGTTTCTGAACCAGTACATCTACTGGCTCAGCCTCGGGAATGGCCAGATTCGGGAAATTTCTGCATGCCTCATCCAAAACCTTGATTATGCGTTGGTCAGGTTTGTTAGAAGGTTAACAATGGAGTCTCTCTACATAGTCATCTGAGTATTGTTGACTTTTTTCTCACTGATCACCTACAAATCACGTTATTCGCGGGCTTGAAGTTCTACAATCGCACCATCTTGTGGAAGGTGAAGCACCTTGCTAGGAAGCAGGGTGCTAATAATGGGTCTGTCAGCTTCAGTCTCTGTTGTCAATGCTCCATCTGGCAGCACTATGACTTGAGGGTCCCTTGCGCACAACATCCCTGTAGATTTTGAGGTTCCAAGGGCCAAATTGGTGGACGCTACGCTGGTTTGAATTTGTGATGCATGGTCTATAGCTCACACAGACTCGTTTGAATAGCCCCCAACACCTGCTGCTACTACTGCTCGAATTGTTGCAGCAATTCTGCAGTGGCATCCCACACTACATCCCCTATATGATTCAGATCCCCCTCTGTTATGGTGATCGGATGTAGAGATGCCTTGCTATCCTTGGAATTCTTCCACGACCGTACCTTTTCTAGTCCTCTGGTGCGCTTGATATGGAACGGAGTCATCCCCTAATCCGCTCCTCCCTACTCTGTCTGCTCATCCTCTTCTTCATTTGTTTATGGTGAAGGCAACTTTTGACCTCCATCAGAGCCACGATCCTCTTCTCCTTCCTGCCCACCCAACTGTTGTGCAATAGCACATTCTACCTTAGCCTTGTTGTCGACCTCCTTTCTCCTTTTAGTGGCCAGCTATTCCATCTTCAGCTTGGATTCTTCCTTATTGTGGTGTGCGGAGAACTTGCTCGATCCTGCAGCCAAGTCCGAGGTAGTGGGCCACTCTACTAGCCAGCGGTCAAGGACCACGTCAATCGCGTCATCTGTTCAGGTAGGGCAAGTTGTTTCACCTTTGCTCAGGGTCCTTTCGTGCCCATACTGAGACGTGGTGGAAGTTATCCTTGAATTCCACGTACTCCTGCAATCTTTCAAAATTGGTTGGCGACAACCATGACTTGTAGTTGATGGCGATATGCATGTTCATCTCCATCAATATCCAAAAGATCTTGCTATCCTTATCTGCTGAGGATCCTTAGTCACCCACAATGAAGCATACTTTGTTTCCTCTGGTAGGTCCGGCACAACTGGAGGAAATTGACTGTCTTCAGGTACCTCCCATACTACTAGCACTATGGATAGCAAGAGCCATGCATAATGGAATGGCTTACTGAGATCCTGCACCTCGTGGCTGTTCCCGAAGAACTCGCCCCAGAGGTAGCATGCCCAATTAAATTGAACTCTCTCCACATATTGGGCCGCCAAAGCTATGTCTAGTGCTGAAACTTCATCTGCACGACACTTCTGCATGATCTTCCTTGCCCAGATTTGGGTTTCCACTTTAACTGTGGGGTGAGAGATACTCGTAATGGCATAGTTGTGCAGATTCTTTACTAACTTGAACTTTTCCTTCATGGCCTCCGTGAGGGCATGCTTGCCATCCTTTCTGCCAAATATCATGGCCAAATTTTCCCCTGTATATGGTAGCCACATGATCCTATGGATCAACATATCAATTATGGGTATTGGCTCCTCCAGCCACAAATAGCCATCATGTATGAAGCACAACAACTTCTTGATTACCACCATTGTTATGGGTGTGTGGTGGTAATGTGGCACCCTTAGTAGTTTGAGCAGTCTTGCCTTATCCATGCCTTTCAGCCACTTCCTCAGCTCCAATGCAGTTACTCCAGTATTTTTGTGGAACACTCGGTGCATACGTTGGTCCGTTGCTAAATGAGGGAACCACTCTATGTCTGCTAAATCCCAATATTCTAATTTCAAAAGGGGGACATGCCCCAAGCACAGTCTTTTGAACACAAATTTTTATGGCAAGAGGGGTGTGTTTAGGGTGACCTTACTCTCATCAATGTCTTTGGGCACCTTGGTCTTGCCCCTGCATAGAGGAATGTACTCAGGCAGATTAGTGATGTGGTCAAACCCCTCAATTTCAACATACTCCATTTCCACCCTAATATCTGCATCATCCATTGGGATATCCTCAATCTCTTCTTCTTCTAGTTCTAGGTTAATCATCTTGCCCTTTTCCTATGCGGTGGGCTTATCCTTCTGTGGGTGTTTTCTAGGAGATGCGTGCACTGGCTGCAGTGTCACAACTTGCTTGCCCTTCTTGTTTTTGGGACCCTCCTTATTCGGGGTAGGCCTTGGTCTAGGCGACCGTGGAGACTTGAGTACTTCAAATGGTATCTCTACAGGTGAAACCTCCGGGGAAACTGCTTCTGTTGCCATAGCGACCTCCAGAACAACTCCCTCAGTTTTCATTGCTTCAGCATCCATGGTTGCTACTCCTAGAATAATGTCACAAATGATTTTGCGATCAGTTTCTGGAAATTGATCGAACATTGGGAAATCAAGTAGCTCTTCGAGAAATGCATGGTTCATGCACGACACACAACACAACTCACAATTTCTCAATATGCAAAGTGTTTTATGCTAGGTAGCCACATGTAATTTATAGACCATTTTGAATTCAAATCCGACTGTTCCCCCCAAAATAGATTCATTAATGCTAGATTGGCAGTAGATTTTCGAAGATATTGCCCATAGTTTTTGACTTAAATTCTGCCCCCCCCCCCAGCTCCATTTGGTCATTTTTTCATCATCAAATCATGAATGGTGAATTTAATGGTCACCTTCGAGCTTCTCTACGTGATTGCTCCCTTGGTAGCGCAACTCTCTGTGCGCTGTTGTGGACTATGTGACATTCCCTATTCTGTGTAGTTCTCTACTCGCGCAGCTCTCCAACCTTGTAGTGTAGTTTATAGCCCCGCGCCTCCTTTCAGCTTCCTAGAGTGCTAAGACTATGCTTCCCTCATATAGTCACCTAGCTGGATCATCGATGTATGGCTTTAATTGGCTTCCATTCACCTTCCCTGGGAAGGGGTCTCCATTCAATTTAACTAGCTGAACTACTCCACCATCAGTAATCTCCTAGATGAAATATGGCCTTAGGTAGTGCATCCTAAATTTCCCTATAAATTTATCAAATTTACTATCATATAACAAGACCAAATCATTTATCTTGAAGGTGCGTAGTTTGATGTGTCGATCGTGCCATGCCCTTTTATGCTCCTTTTGAACTTGTTGATGAAATCCAGCTAGAAATCGATCTTCCTCAAGGTCCACTAGCTGCATGAGCCTCTCTTCGAAGGCTTCGTGGTTCGTCATTCCTGTGAGCGTCGCTATGCATAGACTAGGTACAATGTATTCCACTGGCATCACTACTTCAACACCATATACGAGCCTGAAAGGTGTTTTCCCAATTAGCTTTTTACATGTTGTTCGATAAGACGATAGCACTGCGAGTATATGTAGATCCCAATCATTTTATTGAGCATTACAAACCTTTGTTAGTGCCCTCTCTAGTATCGTATTAAATGCTTCCACTGTCACATTACCCTATAGGTGATAAGGCATACTTTTCTAATGATACACCTCAAATTCTTCTATCAACGTGCTGATTGTTTTGTTAAGAAAGTCTGAATCACAACCACTCATCAAGATCCTTGGATAGCCAAATCTTGTCAACACATATTCAAAAATAATCTTTGCTATTGTCGCACTTGTACAGTCCTTCATAAGTTGTGCCTTTGCCCACCTAGTCAAGTACTCAGTCATGGTGATGATGTACCACACACCCGTCTTCTTTCCTTGAGGCTAAGTTGGACCCACAAAGTCTATTGCCCACTTCTCGAAAGGTTGTAACATCACCTGTGGCATAAAAGGTAGTTCATCCCTCCATGATGGACTACCAGTCATTTGTCATGCATCACATGCCCTGTAGTATGCTTTTGAATACTTATGAAGGGTTGGCCACCACAACCCAGTGCGTAGAATCTTCTACGCAGTCAATTTTCCTGCGTAATTTCCTCGTGCAGCTCCTCCATGAGCCTCAACAAGGATTCTACTTTGTTAAAATTCAAGCACATAACATCACAATATGTCATTTGCCCCCATTTTGTACAAGTGCCCTGCAATGATAGAAAAGTTAGCTGCGCACACTACTAGTTCCTTCTTCTGTTGACTAGTATAACGTTCTAGAGCCAATCCTGTCATCAGGAAGTGGATGACATCTCAAAGTGACCGTCTGCGACACCTACCACAAATAGCTACGGGTCAGGAAAACCTTCCTCGAAATTAGTACATTCCTCTCCTGTTTCAATGCATGATAGATGATCAGGTTTCACGTTTAGTCGTCCTGGCTTAAAAATAACTTCAAAGTCGTACTCTTGGAGCAACAACAAACACCTACATATTCCCCCCCCCCCCCCCCCCAACACAAGCTTTTTAACTAGGTACTTCAACACGAAATGATCCGTATACATCTTAAAGTGTCCACTCAAAAAATAGTGCTTGAACTTTTGGAGCATGTACACCATAGCTAATCCTTCATGCTCTGTCGTGGAATACTTTTTCTCTTCTTTGGACAACTTCCTACTTGCGAATGCTATAGGGTGATCTAGTTCTCCCTCACTAGCCTGTGTCAGCACAGCCCCTAGTGTAATACATGATGCATCCACGTGCACATGAAATTCCTTCTTCCAGTTTGGGAAGACTAGGATTGGTGCGGTGACCATTTTCTCTACGTCCAAGCTCTTCTAGCATTCATCATTCCAACAAAACATAGTATCCTTTTTCAACAATTTCTCCATAGGGGTGATGATCTGGGCATAGCTCTTGATGACATTCCTATAGTATCTGGTATGCCCTAGAGTTGCACGCAACTATTTCAAATTCCTTGATGCCTCCAAGTTGATTATTACCGCAATCTTCGTGTATTTCACCATCAATCCTTGTCTGCATACCACATGACCTAGCAGGATCCCAAAAGGGACACAATAGACACTTCTTTAGATTGAGCGCGATCTGTTATCTCTGACAGGTATCTAGCATCAAGTTCAGGCTCACCACATGGCACTTGACCAATCGAAACACTGCCCAATCGTCAAAGTAGACCTCCAAAAATTTATGAATGAAGTCTTTAAATGCCGCAATGATTATGCGCGAAAATATAGCTGGCACATTCTTCAGCCCAAAAGGCATTACGATGTAGTAAAAGCATCCTGATTCAGTCATAAAGGTCGTCTTGATTCTATCCTTAGGCATGATTTTGATTTGATGGTACCCAGAGAACCCATCAGTGAAAGAGTATGCTTCTCGACTGCCTACATTATCCAGGACCTTGTGAGTATTCTTCTTGGCTGCCTACATTATCCGGGACCTAGTCAGTGAATGGGGTTGGGAAATGATCATGCACACAAGCATCATTCAATTTCTGGAGATCCACACATATCCTTATTTATTCTTTCTATTTCTTTTCCCGAACCACTATCGAGCTTACCCAATTAGATTCTTCCACTGGTTCAATAATTCCTACCACGATCATCTTATCTAACTTAGTGCATACCCTTTCCTTATACTTCAGATTAAGGCGGTAAGGTTTTTGTTTTACAGGTTTTACATCTGGTTTCAGGGTGATCTTCGCGATACCTAGGTCTCCTATTATTCCCTTCAAATCAGAAAATTCATGGGGAGAAAATCCTAATATTTGCGGAGGATCTCAACGACCTTGTCTACTATCGCATCGTCCCAATAGTCCCCAATCTTTGCAAATTTTAGCTCTGACTCTGTGCCAATGTTGACATGCCTAGTTTTTAGCAACGTGGTTATGTCAGGGTTCTCTATTTGTGGACCTTCAACCTCGAGGTGACCCTCATTTTACGGAATATTAATCTTTCTGGGTTCCTCATCTTCTTCTTCAGTAGTCACATTATAGCATTCCAGTGGGTGGTTCAGCTGGGTAGTCGAGTGAAGTTGAATTAGGTCCAAAGGATCCTACAATATCGTAAAGATCATTGCTTTAAACTCCTGTAGCAATGCGTCAATACAGTCAAACCCATCCTTAAAGATGAATGTCATTATAAACCCCTAGCACAAGATGTCCCATTCTTCAGTGCCATGGTGAAGCTTTGTTTCCAAGTACCAATTCATTGGTATGACAAAACAAATGCACCCATTCAGGCTGGGGCTCCACTCCATAAGCATTAGTCCATTTAGCGAGGTGATCACGTGGATCATCCCTTCCATCATACTTGTATTTCATGCACACTTTCATCTATACAAAGTGTATTCTCATCATCCTCCTATAGTCGCGCCAATCATAAAAATTATCCTTGTGCGTACCTGTGGTGAAGTAAAATTATAAGTGCGGACACGAATGGATTCCTCTAGCCTGATAATGGGTCTAGCCACAATAGATACATTCTATGGAAGACTTCCTTAGGTTAGAATCAATCAAGAGGGCCTACCTCTTAGTTGATTATCCTGCTTGATGATGTCCTCGCTTTCTTGCGCCAACAATCTCTTGCTTCCTTCTTCAAGCTCCTAAAATAAGTAGACAACAACAACATACAAACATAATAATAGACAAATTGTAATTCAACCTACTTAAAAAGTAAAGAAACATTAAGACATGGATATGTAATATTACAAAACATGTATGAAATAAAATGATAGTTGCATATATTAATATCAAAGAGAGATTACAACCATTCATCTCGACGTTGCAGTCTTCCTCTGACAAGACCAGGTTCCCACACACTCTCACTAGCATTCCACGATGGCTTCAAACAACAATAGTTTAAAATATTTTCCCCTTAGGCTTCACTCCAAATCAAAACACACTTCTCCCTCACACAACTAGGTAGCTATAACTAGTAATAGCTTGCTTGTCTACTCAAAAATAGCATCAACACTTTGCAACTATAACACACATTGAGTCAAAAACTATCAACTGTGACTAGTTTGTGCTTGGGAAGAAGGGAGGTTTATATAGGAAATATGGATGAGAGATGGATCCTATTATCATGGTAGAAGGACTTATCCCTTCAGTTAATTCCATAATTATAGGGGAAAGGAGCCCAAACTGTCATCCTCGACTCCATCCAACCAAACCATTTACCAGACTTCCGTTAGGGAGATTCTAGAGCTGGAAGCTTTAGCACTAATTTAAAAAACTTTCATACGATCGATGCAACTTAGAAATAGCCCATGTGAGGAGTAGTGCTAATCTCTACACATCGGTGTGGGGGAGACAAAGGTCAATAGCACCGGTCTTGTAAACTAGGCAAAATAGAAGTTTCAGAGGAAATGGTGTAAAAGGGAAATGATCTGCTCATGAAGAGGGACATAATAGAGTTTCTTCATGAAGGAAAAGAATGTGGGATTCATTGTAGAGGTCCTTCAGGATCAAGGAACGGGGAGTATAGGGAAAATGACAAAATGTTTTGTAATAGATGTCCCCTAAAGCATGAAGGCTAAGCTGGAGTGGGGTGATATGCTTTATAAATCAGTGCGTGGAACCAGTCTACTCTCGGAAAATCTGCAAGAAAGTATACATACATATAAATAAAATGAGATCTTTTTCAAATGATACATGAATCGTGGCATGTATGCAACCATCTAGAGAATGATCATGTAAATGGATCTAGGTATGGGTGCAACCATCTGTCAAAGAGGATCATAATGAAACCGAGGTATGGTCGTAGCCATCCAATAATGAGAATGATCACATATGATAACTCATGGTCTGGTCGTAGCCAGGCATCTGAAAGAGACATGCATATCATCATAACCATGTCACACCACTTCTGAACCTGGACTTTTGTGATCTGAGTCCAGGGTCTTGTACTCCAACACGACCCGATCAGAGTATAGATCTTAGCATGTGAATGGATGTGTTGACGTTGAACATGCTACAAAGTCGCTTGATTACCAGTCAATGATGTAAACTGTTAACAAGTGCGAGAGAAACCACCAATAATGGCAATGGTCCTCAAGGTACTACAAGCACAATTCATGGAATGTGAATACAGGAACTGAATTCTAACACTCATGAAATCACTCGATCAAAAGCTAATGATGTGAACTTGTCGTCATGTGCAAAGAACTTGCCATTAGAGCATACAATCTCTAAGGTACTGGAAGGGAGTCTCTCGATCAACTTCCTAGATAATGAGTTGAAGCCAATGGAAAGTGACTGTGTCGAAGGACCACCATAATGAATCTAACATCATCAGAGGATGCAAAATGATTTTGGATGATAAAAGGAATGAGAGGTAACTGTAACTGTAGAAGGACAACTCTCGAACATATTGGTGACACAATTGGAAGTTTGGCAGCTTTTGGATCCATTGGATCAATGGTCATGATGACGTGGCAGAGGTCAAATGGAAGGCAAAAATGAATGACGCAAACCCAGGAAGGTCAACGATACAGAGGAGGATGTCCCAAACTGACACGAAGCAAAGAGTGTCATGTTCAAGAGTGAGCTGTCGACACGACTAATAGATTTCCAATTTTTTCCCTCACCATTTCTGGTGAGTACCCCAATTATTTTTTAATTGCAAGCTTGAAATGGATAATATATGCTTTCACTGTAAGTTCATCCTTAGGATGAATCCGACCTAGTAATTTTAACAAACCCTAGGAAGGAGAAGCTCATGTTTGTCATGGTGACGATTCTGATGTCTTTTAATAGTTTAACGAGTCTGAAAAAGGTGTAACTCGGTATCTTTTTCATGTTTAGAGAGTTTGAAAAAGAAATGTAAAAGAAAACTCCACATGGTCCCTTTTCCTACATTTGTGTCTCTCAAGCCTGAAAAGGTAGAAAACAATACTTGAGAGAACCGCCTAATCATTTAAATCAAGGAGTACCTTTTTCGTAAATAGTGTCTCCTAGCCCAAAAAAGGGGTAAACTTATACTGGGCGCAGGACTTCTTACATCCGTTAATGAGTTTGAAACGAAAAGGGTTTGGCCATGTTTTCATTTTTTAGGGTTGGAAAATGAGATAAAAGCGAACCCCCCATTTTAATTCTCTTTAATGAGTCAAAAAAGGAAAAAATACTCAGCAATATTTTCATATGAGTTTAATGAGTCTAGAAAAGAGCTGAAACATGACTCATCGTCATTGTCAAACATCCATCACCTATCAGTGCACAAGTAAGGTAAAGTGTATTATCGAGTCTTTGAGGCAAAATAAGTCAAAAATATTTACAAAACCTGATATTTCCATGAAAAAATGAATAAAAAGGGGAAAAGTAAATATATTTTTACCATTTACCTTTTTAACTTTGTTGTGAGGACTTTTTACCCACTTTATCCCTAATTGTTTTGGAGAAGATTACGGAAGATCCGAGAGGTCAATCGATGAGCGGTCAGTTCCAGGTAAGAACTGAAGCCCTAAGCTCCATTTTCATGCTATTTGTTTATGTTTTTAGCCATTTTTTTTTTTAAATTTTAGGGAGGTTTTTGAAAATCTTTTTCTCCCTCAGTCGGCGCAATTTTCGGGCATGGAATTGCACTAGTCAAGGGTGATTTGCAAAGCCATCCGCGCTGATCAGCTCAACTGTTTTTAAAACAAGCGCATTGGCATTGTGGATAGGATAAAACCCTATGTTCTCAAAAATTGACCATTTAATCTTGAATTTTATGTGCCAAGGATGATTATTGACTCAAATTAATGGCTTTTGTAGGAGAGAATTTCTGAAAATAGTGGATTGGAAGGAAAGGGAACATGAAGATGTTGACACCCAGGAAATGAATGATCCAAGTTGCCTAGAGGCTTTGAGGGTTTGTGGGCTCCTAAAATTCTTCCTTCCACTAGGGATGTAGGCCCAGCTCGAGTTGCTTCGATACTTGATAATCCTTTGGGACATTAATCGGGAGATTTTTGTCATTGGGGACCAAGAGCTAGAGTTGACAACTTTAGATATCTACTTCATCACTGGATTATCTCACAGAGGTGAGCTAGTGAATTTGTATGGGTCATGTGTGATTGGCACAAGCATATCTTTCCTTCTTTCCAAACACTGCCCTGAGGCCCTGAAATCCAAGAGTGGGAAGATAGAGATTTCCATTGTGTGGGATTTGACACTAAGGGTGTTGTTGTTGACTATCAATAGAGAGGTGGGGTCCCAGGCGGAACATGAGACTAACAAGTTGAAGTTCCTTTATTTTATTGACTGCACAACTCCTACGATCTTCAATTGGGTAGAGGCCATGAAGATGAACATCAAACACCAGTTTTCCAAGTGCCACTATCCCAATATCAGTTAACTGAGGTAGATCCTCCTGCACCACGCGATTCACGGATTGCCCATTGGAGTCGTTTGATGCCCAGGATCACTGGGGGTTAGCACATATCATACCGACCTACATTCTTGTCATGGCTACGACGATATAAGATCGTCGTGCAGAATTGGCCATACAGCAGCACTAATTTCCATGGAGATCCAGATATTCCCTTACCAGATGGAGAGGACTTTGATGACAAAGGTAAAAAATCAATTTTTTTATTTTTGACATTTTTAAATTGTTTTTGGTATATGCGTGCTTATAACATTTGTCTTGTTTATGCAGATGTTGGACCATAGCAGCTAGCCAGGAGTCCCCGATAGTGAGGCGCGTCCCCCACTCTATTGATGTTGTCACCCCTTATCAGGAAGGGAGTCTCCGTGTGCCTCTGGTACCGACGGGGCATGTCTCCTATCCGAGCATACTCCGGGATACCATGAGTTAACCCCTCAAGGTTCCTCACGATCTCCTTCTCATTGGGAGTCTTAGATCAGATCCCCTGACTTCTAAGTCACGTTGCATGAGCTATCTCATGCTACCATGACCACCATGCTGATTAGTTCCTAGGTCCAACACTTACATATTTTTTGAGGCCTGCGTGCCACAGATGTATGAGGCCTACGAATTGCTATGTTATTTTAGACACACATATTATTTTTTGGGGTTTTGATGTATCAAACATTCTCACCATATATATATGTTGTATTTCCCTATCTATTATGGTAAAAATGGATTGTCTTATCTTTTATATGTTTTGTAAATGTCTATCCAACATGTAATTAGCTAATGCATCTGTCAATGTATTCATGCATCTAGGAATATGATGATATGTAATATAATCAAAATTTCTTTCCATTAGACAGATACAGAGATACATTCGTAATATTTGAGGGTTCCTAATGGAATATTTCCCATTGAGTTGAAGGACGACAAGTTGTGAATCTAGGTTGACAACCAAATCTCTGATGCCCAGAGCGATGGCTTCTGACAACAGTTTGATGACCACACTGTATTCAACAATGTTGTTGGTTGTAGGACCTAGGCAGATACCTTGAAGGTCAATCAACTCATTGTTAGGGTCATAGATAACACATGCCGCAGATAATAGATTCTTGGTACTATGACAAGCATCATCAGCGAAACCAATGTGAGGAGTCGCAAACATTTGCAAAGAAATAAAAGCATAGTAAACAGGAAAGCTGTTTGAAAACTATCACACAAAACCACGTTGTACAAAAATAAATCACACACTAATGTACATAAGTAACCATGCAATATGACCTCAACATAGTGCTTTTTGAGGGAGTCCATGCTGGGACTTGGGTAATCAGTCAACATAGATGAACACCAGAGTTTTACCATTTCCAATACGAGTAAGCATCGACTCGGCCAAATAATGGAGTAGAACTCATAGAAGGCTTTGCCCCCATGCCCCTTAGGTGAGGGAGGGTTACGAGTTAGAGGAAAATTAGGGAAAACTTGGGGAGGGTAAGAAATCTTGAATCCATGAAGGGATAAAGGTGCTCTCAGTTGAAAGATCTTGATCATGTTAAGATAAACTAGCACATCAATAAGAAGTGAAGAAGAGGACTCTTTGAAAATGGTAGACATGAACGCTGAGTGAGGCATGAATGAGGAGAGATGATGAGTATTGATCCATGGCTTTTCCTTAAGAGACATGATTTCCATGATACCTTCATCAGCGAGGAAGGTCTTAGCTAAGGGATTAGACAATTCCAAAGTGCCAAGCCAAGGGGATTGAGAGTACATATCAAGAGAGGTCTTCAACATATGAGAATCAGAGGATGCAGAGTTCGAAGATGAAATAATTTCCACATAATTGACTTCGGTGGGACTAAGCGATATAACCTTGCCCCAAGTATCAACAAGATCTAGTGCAGGTATGAACTTGGGATCATATTTTACTAAGGTCATGTTGACTTTGAAGAGACCTGAACCCACACTCTCATAGGGAGCACTAAAGTGCTTAACGTACGAAACATTACCATCCGAGAGGAAGAGTCAAAGAAAGACAACTGATCGACAGTGACAATTTTCCCTTGATGGGGAAAACGGATGATGCAGAACAAGGAGGAGGCCACGTCATGCATGGCATGAGTCCAACATCAGCCGAGTAGAAGATTATAGTTGATATTGGCATCAAGTTGTCAACAATTTCTACTTCGACCTACACTATCTTGCCTTCCAGGGTGATGGCGAGGTGATGTAAGACATCGAAGGGTCACAAATCGTGCCTATTGAAAGCTTCCAAAGTGTTCAGAGACTGGTTCAGTGTAGGGGAACCAATAGCCTTCCAACACGCATTTTACATGATGCATGTGGAAGCACCTTCATAAATGATAGTGCAGTGGATGGTCTTATCATTAATGACTACCTGAATAAGAAAGAAAATCTAATGAGGGAGTCATGGAACATGGTTCTCCAGATCGAAACATATCAAATTAGAATCAGTGGGATCGATGCCCCTGATAGCTAACATCAAAGATTTCCACTACGATGGGTAGCTTTGGAGTACCTCGGGAGCTGAGATGGTTGAGGCGCCTGAGCCAAGTCCTCAACAATATTGTAGTGCTGAGTGGCTTGGGTGTTGGGATTATATGAGGATTTCCATAGCACACCTCGAGAGGGTGGCCGTGTAGCAGAATTAGGGTTGGGGTGCTTAATTTGTAGACAACCAGAACTTGGGGTAGAAGAAGAAGGTGCAACTTCTTTTTCTTTCCCAGCTACTAGAGCTAGAGTTTGATAATCTTTCGATCGGGTAGCCACATTAATAGGCATTCTTATCATGAACACTTGAGATTCGGAGGAAGTAGATCGGGTTTGGTCTACCATTTGGGTCTGCTGAGATAGAAATGGCTCTTTAAGGACAACAGGGGTCCCTTTGAGTAGGTGACTAACTTCGGATCATCATGGACAATCCTTAGTGTACTGATCAACTATCTTGAATTTGATTATGTGACATCTACGTCTCCATTCATGGATGTGATTAGAGATGTATGCCGCAGTATCTTGCTTAAGTGATGTGAGCAAATAGGTGCCAATTCATAGTGAACCGGAAACTAAAAATGTGCAAGGAAAGCCATGGCTAATGAATAAAAGTCATGGTAAGTACTTCGAGGTAACTCAATGTACCATTTGTCTGTAGCACCCCTGAGGGTTCATTGGAAAAGATGAAGACGAATGGAATCATCCACGTACAAGTTCGACGAGCACCAAAGGTGATATGTCATCACATGGGATTGAGGATATTTTTTAGCTTTTCCATCAAAGTTTGGGCAATTACTTGGTATCTTGGACGACACCAGAGGCTAGTAGGATGAATGAAGAATCATATCATTCATAAGGCGCGATACATCTAACAACTCGAGTGTAGAAAAGAAAGGTAATTAAGTGTTAAAAGGTATGGGAGGCTGATAAGTGAGCCAAAATGGAGGAACCCATCCTTGCTGGTAAGGATTTTGGCCCCACAGTGGGGGATTTTGGCCATATGGCATCTACGGCTACCCCCATTGCAGATTACCTTGACCATAGGGAAGATTTTGACCCTGAATACCTTGAAACTATCCAGACATAGGTTGTTGATGGGAAACGTATGGGTTAAAAGGCTATTGAGCCTATTAATCTTGGACATATGGATATGGGACTTGTTGTCCTAGAACATAGGGTTGATGAACCTGGTGTCCATGAACAAGAGGATTTTGGACCTGCATCCCTTGGGCATAAAGTTGATACACTTGTCGCCCTTGGATGTAGGGGTTTTGTTCCTGGTGCCCTTGGCCAGTAGGATTCTGAACCTATTGACCTAGGACAAGAGGGTTTTGGGCTTGTCGCTGGAGGACTTAACCTTGACCCTGCCCCTATAAGGGTTGACCTTGTTGGTATGTATACAAGGGTTGTTGTTGCCCTCGTTGGTTTTTTTGTTGTAAGGGTTGACCTTGCAGTTGCAAAATTTGTCCCTGGGTTGTAGAGGTTAGCCTTGCAAGGGTATGGGTTGAGAGGTGTGCAAAGCATATTGCATTTGCTGCTGCGTGGCTTGCTGCAACTTTTGTAAGGATTGACCTTGCGGTTGTTGTAGGTGACCTAGTTGCGGGATAATTTTCCCTTGTTGTTGAGTGGAGAGCCCTTGCTACAACAAAGGTTGCCCTTACGGTAACAAAGGCTATCCTAGTTGTTGTAAAGCTTGTCCTTGTTGTTGCAAGGGTACTTTGACGGTTCCTGAGAAATTGCCGGACTGAATGTGGCTGTAGCCAGGCTGGATATACTACCTAGATTGGAGGGTGTAAGGTTGATTGACCAATCCTTGAGAACCATATGGAACGTAAGGAGTTTGGTATTGGACTTGAGCCCCATAGGGCTATTGATACTGAACATTGCTTGATCTGGATGGACCAACAGTATTCTGAACCTGTTGGTACTAGACATTGCTTGATCCAGTGGGATCAATAGCGTTATAAATAATACCAGAAGAGGGCTAGTTTATACCAAGCATGTGAGCTTTATAGCCACTCAAATTAGTGGCACCTGACACCATAGAGACATTCAAGTTTTGCCCTCCAGGTAGTGGCACAATTTGGCCACTGACTAATGGGACAAAGGAACTGACAGAGACAATATTTTAAACTATTGGTTATGACTGACGTGTAACTGGGATCGATGATACAAGAGTATTCAAAATGGTGGGTTGCACAGAACTGAAGTAACAGCCTGTTGGGCATTTGTGCTTGTGATAGAGGGATTTAACATAGGCCTGATGCCTGATGCCCATACAGGATTATGGTCGAGTGATGAGGCACTAGGTGTGCTTGAATCTAAGTTCCCCAAAGACACATAGTTGGGTGGAAAACTGGCAGGAATACATTCTAAAAAAAGGAAACCCCCTGGAGGGAACCGCAATTGTAATTCTTCCCCCTCAATAGTATGTGTTGTAGAGACTTCGGACTCATCTAAAGATGTGATTAGAGAATCACCTTCGGGTTCCATGTTTGAAAACAAACAATGACGAATGACCAAATGTGTACTGGGGGATAGTTCCAAAGGAACACCCAGCTGGTCGTACGGACTATAAGGACGTTGTGGTGATATCTCAATAATGTCAAACAGAGGGTTTGGAGGATAGATAACCAGTCCAAGCTAATTGTCTGTGGTTGACGAGTTCTCTGGAGTTAGAACAGGATTGTCCAGAGATTTTGGGCCAAGATCAGCAGATGACGCTGTATTGAAAGTAGGTGGAGGATGAGATGACAATGGTTGAACACTCAAAACAATTGCGATTTCAACATTTTGGTCCTTGAGTGACTCTGAGAAACCAAGAAATGGCTCCTCAGACAATCTTTCAGATGGAGGAGAGGAAGAGGAATTGGGTGAACCAGATGGTTCATCCACGATGACCTTGTCTTCATCAACAGAACAAGTAACTTCAAGGCTTTAAAATGTCCTTTTAATAAAACTCATGATTTGGTCAAAAATACTAATAGGATGTTTTAGATTGTGGGCAATCAATTATTAAGATGCATAAAAGACTAATGTTCTTTCATTTTTTAAGAGTCAAGAAAGAAACAAAGATGACTCTATCACTTACGATTGGAAATGAGCTCAAAAGAACAAGTTCTCAAATGATCTTTTAAATTTAATGAGTCAAAAGGATCAAATGACTACTTTGGATGATCTAGGTAAATATGATTACTAGGCAACCGTGAACTGCAAAATACCTCCTAGCAAACCAAGAAGTACGAGCAGGCAATCTCCCCGAATGTTATGTTCAGTGTATCACGTTCACAAGGCAACCGACTTGGCTTCCTAAGGATAAAAGGATTGCATCCTAGTGGGGTCTCCCATTATATACTTGACAGTAAGGGGAGCACAAATCTGTGTTAGTGCTATCTAATTCCGAAGCTAATGACAACTTTTAGGTTTAAAGATGTCAGAACACGTCTATAGCCTAGACCTTCTAGATATAATTGTTAATTTCAAATTCCCCTTAGGTTAATTGAATTCATTTTAGAGTTGATCTTGAGTTAAGTTTTAGTTTTTAGGTCTTAGCGATTCTACTTAGAAACTCTCAAATGCAACTATATGAGACAAGACCCTTTCAATTCGATGAAATGCCTACACTAGAGAGGGTAGAAAATACTCAATCAAATGCAAACAATCAAGCAACTGAAAACAAAATGATCTTTCACTACCTTACTTTTTCAAAAATTAAACTAATGAAAAATGCATTCCAATTCCTAATTTCCTGACAAGCACTTATTATTAGTCCTTTCAAAACGAAAAATTATCTTCCTTTTTCAAATGCTGATGCAATTCTAGTGTTTAAAAAGATGCAGATTATCATAACATAATGATGCAACAAGCTAGAATTTCATACTTTTTGATGAAACAACAAAACAAACATTTTTCATACAATCTTTCAATGAAAATGTTTTCAAGAAAATGAGCCCTTCAAGCAGATGAAAACATGAAAAGATAAGGTCATTCAGATCAATGAAACACTGACTTTACCAAACACAAGGCCAATGATGTAATATATGTTGGAAAGAGACGTTCAAGCTAGTAAATGAAACTTTTTCAAACTCGTGCAAAAAGAGGTCAAAGTCATAAAAAGGACCGAAAACAAATGCAAGGAGTAGACACACCTACAACCCAACTTAGTGAGTTCAAAAACTGCTGAATGGGTGACCAACTAGATGCCCTAGTGTCATTGGCCACTCAATGACTCAATAAATCAAATAGAAAGATGACAAGCCAACAAGCAAGCAAAACCAAATGAAAAGTAGATATCTAATTAGGGAGAAAATAATCCAAAAATCTTATGGGGCCAAAAACACAAGAGAAGAACACACTAGTCAAGATTGGGTTCAAGCCCTAATCTTCACTTACAGGCAACAGAGTGACTGCCTAACTGACAACAAGTGTTAGAGGCTGGTCGATGCAACTGTTCCTCAGAATTCACGTTGGTTGGCATGACTGTCAGTGGATTAAGTGCATTGTACGAGGTAACTAAGGAAAAAAAATTCAAAACAGGGACCAAATCTACTACTATGAATTTTAGACTTAGGCCAGTAAGCTGGAGAAAAGAAACAGAACCAAAGGGAAAACGTGAAACTAGAAAATTTCTCACAAAATCATGAAATCCAAAACAAACGGAAGGATTGGGTTCCCCAGTGGAGTTTCCAATTTGTGGTGAAGTAAAATTATAAGTGCGGACACGAATGAATTCCTCTAGCCCGATAATGGGTCTAGCCACAATAGATACATTCTATGGAAGATTTCCTTAGGTTAGAATCAATCAAGAGGGCCTACCTCTTGGTCGCTTATCTTTCTCGATGATGTCCTTGCTTGCCCGCTCTAGCAATCTCTCGCTTCCTTCTTCAAGCTCCTGAAACAAGTGAACAACAACAATATACAAACATAATAATAGACAAATTACAATTCAACCTACTTAAAAATTCAAGAAACATTAAGACATGGATATGTAATATTACAAAACATGTAGGAAATCAATCGATAGTTGCATATATTAATATCAAAGAGAGAATACAACCATTCGTCTTGACATTGCAGTCTTCCTCTGACAAGACCAGGTTCCCACACACTCTCGCTAGCATTCCATGATGGCTTCAAACAACAATAGTTTAAAAGCACTTCCTTTTAGGCTTCACTCCAAATCAAAACACACTTCTCCCTCACACAACTAGGTATCTACAACTAGTAATAGCTTTCTTGTCTACTCCAAAATAACATCAACACTTTGCAACTATAACACTCACACTCAACCAGAAACGATCAACTGTGACTACTATGTGCTTGGGAAGAAGGGAGGTTTATATAGGAAATATGGATGGGAGATGGATCCTCTTCTCATGGGAGAAGGACTTATCCCTTGAGGTAGTTCCATCATTATAGGGGAAAGCAACCCAAACTGTCATCCTTGACTCCATCAAACCAAACCATTTACCAGACTTCTGTTATGGAGATTCTAGAGCTGGAAGATTTGACTCTAATTTAAAAAACTTTCCATAATAGGACCGGTGTGACTGAGACATAGCCCAATTGCTTTAGTTGGCGCAATGAGTAGTGCTAATCCCTACACATCGGCATGGGGGAGACAAAGGCCATCAACGTCAGTCTTGTAAACTGGGCAAAACAGAAGTTTTAGGGGAAATGGTGCAAAAGGGAAATGATCTGCTCATGAAGAGGGACATAATGGGAGTTTCTTCATGAAGGCAAAGAATGCGGGGTTCATTATAAAGGTCCTCTAGGATCAAGGAACGGGGAGTACAAGGATAGTGACAAAATGATGTGTAATAGTACCCCACCATCTTGGGAGCATAGCACGCAGTACCCAGTTCAAGGCCTGGAAGCAATGCTTCTCCAACACTTCTCTCTCAAATGCATCCAAAAAGAAATCAACATTAGCTAGCCCATCATAGTGAGGCAAATCCCTTACCTATGATGACACACAGTGCAATGACTTAGTCATCATATTACAACGCAACATAGATACGCCATGCAACTAGTTCTGCCAGTGCTTTAATTCTTCGTCTGAATCTAATGTGCAAGAGCTCTCGCGGTCCCATGCGATATGCCCATTTGCTATTGCATTTACCAAATCCTAGTCTTGCTCAGTTATCTTGTAAATCTGGTCCAAATCGTCATCACTTTCATAATCACGGACTGGTTTTCTATAGCATGGTCCTTCTGCACGATCCAGCATCACCACTATGTGGAGCGACTTCTTTTCGAATATCATATTTCACTTCTTCACGTTGATTAACCCATTCATGTCAGTGGCCCAATCGATTCCAAAGAGCGCAAGGTAGGGATTTCTATCATCTACAATCTCTATTACGTCAAAATCTACCAGTGCGCTCGCGCCTTCAATGCCAACTATCACCCCTTGCAGCCTCCCAATCGAGATAATTTTCTATTGATTTTCTATACTTAATTGGAGTGAAGACCACTGGAACGTAGGTCTCCCCATTCTTTCCCATGTTTTCTTTGGCAAAACATTCGCATCGAACCCCAGATCCAAGATAACTTGGTCCATTTTGTATTCCCCTATCAGTGTGGTGAGTCTCATCTCACGCCTAGTCCATGCCTTATGCTCACCGAACTTTCTGACTACGCATGTTTTTCTAGTAGCACCATCCTTTCCAGTGCACTGATTGATAAGTTCCTATAGGCCCTTCATGGCCTTACTATCATGGAGCAGTTTCATGCAGGTCCCCAAGAACGTGATAATCATGGATGGGTCCATTTATTCAACTAGTTTCTCCTAACTTCCTAAGGTAGAGGCCTCAATGAAGCTTTTCTTTGCTTCCATAAATGTTTCTTTTGTGCACTCCAAATCAAACCCAGTCTCCCTTTCTAGTGCTTTGCAGACCCACTCATATTTTGCGGGTTGCTTCCCTCATCATTTGGAGGTTTTGTGAAGGCTGAGCCCCCTTTTCATGAATCTTAGCCAACAATATAGGGAAATCCTTAGTCGCATGGTTAAACTGAGTGTAGTAGCGGCATGACAGTCATGTCAGATTTAGAGAATCCCCTACATAGTGTGCTAGTCCTCCAAAATTGTAACAAATAAGTTTCCCTCAGCCTCTACCATGCCCCCTTCCACCTCGACGTCAGCCGTACCTTGATACTCAACTCACGTTCCCCCAATGCCTTGGTCCGGAGGCCACGTTTCTACCTACACCTTGTATGTAGGTGTCCTATCCATCATTAATTTGTAACTACAGAAATTTCACTTGTCGTGACCTACTAATTGACAGAAATTTCAGAAGAGATGTTGTGGTGTCTATATGAATTTCTACAGCCAATGGCAATTGTTGGTCATACATTTTTGAGCCACCTTGCATATAGCGCACCATAGCACAGACCCTGCACCTGGTCCTGCCGCAGTCTCCATTTGTAGAGGCATTGGTCCCCTGCTGCAACATAGTTCACAAAGACTGGACAATGATCCTTGTCATGCCCCTGACATTTGCATCTTAGGCACCAAACTTCTTCGTGCGCCTCTGGCTGAGTTGCTTTATCATTCTCTAGAGTTTTCATTTTGAGGAAAAGGTTCTACAACTATGCATGAATCTACTGAACCCCTAGATTAGCATCCTATATTGGTGTCTCATGCAGCTTTATCATGTTTTCCAGAGCTTTTTCCCGGGCCCCAATATTCTATTGTGATAGCGCAACCCATAGGAGGGGCAGGAGTGAGGCCACGAACCATTCGTAGTGCTGCCCATCAGTTAGGTTCGTGTTGGCTTCACAGATTGTACACTTCAATCTTTGATCAAAATCCCAGGGCATCTTCCTAGGATTCATCATGATCTCCTTGAATCCCACAATTTATTGCACATGAGACTTAGGTCTACCGATTTCTCTATTCAATGTAGCCTCGATATCTGCCAATGCAGAAGTTGGGCTATCAGTACTATACCTCATGTACCACGGTAGTGCACAGTCTTGAAAAGCACAAACTAGCATGGATTTCTTAATTTGTCATCCATGATACCCTGAGTTTCCCACACAACCTTTGTGATGAACCAAAATTGGTCTGGATCTTCATTCCCTACACCCATGAATATAGGTATCTTTACGGAGTTCGCAATGTTGAACAATGGTGGAGGTGGCGGTGGTGTGGGTGATGGGGTGAGTGGTGGAGGTGAGGATGGAGGTGATGTGGATGGATGGGACGAGGATGGGGCAGTGTAGGTATTCATGGGAACCCTTATCTTATCAGCTGAACAATGCTCAGTGGAGAAGACTGCACTGCTCCTTCATCATCACTCGAAGGAGGTTCAATTAGAGGGCTATACTCAGGAACTTTTATTCCTTTGTCCATGAAAAACCTTCCACTTCGCGTAGCTCTAAACATCAAGGTAACCACATGACCTGCTTTTCAGACAAGATAATCATAATCCAAGTATTTAGTGACTTCAAATACTTACCACATGGTACTTTAAAGAACCAGTGCTCTGCTTCGCTGTAACAGACAAAAGTATCAACCATGAACTCTGTCACAAATCCTCCTATGATGCGGTCAAACCAATGGTCAAAAGCGCACATGATCTTATCTTCAGAGGCTTCCAATCTTTGTACTAGCTTCTGTGTCCAAACAATCAGATTGTCAAGCCTCCACCTTCCTTGGTTGTCTACCAACTGCGCAATCAACTTGTATAACTTAACCGAGAAGGGATAGAAAAATATTTCTTGTATTTTTGTGTATAGATACCTATCCAACCATTTTTCTTTCATCAATTGCGGATTCATATTATCTTCTGCCATGAATTCGTGGATCTTTCTATCCAACCAGTTTTTTATCTCTTTCTTAGTTACATCCCAATGATACAACATCACACATCTCGTTATGCATATCCTGGTCCCAGCAATGGAACCATTTGTTGGCTTGATGGCCCCTGACCTAGGTTGAGCATTAAGCAGCCAAGCAAATCCCTACACTACAAGCCTTTTCAGCATCAATTCGTGGAGCACAAATTGAAGTCTCACTAGAAGTAGTATGGGGGGATGCAGAAACAAAGTTTCCACACCCTCAAATGGTCGTTATGTCGATTATATACCCTAACCCCTGTCTTCACGCAGATCGATAAGCCCTTAGGTCTTATCAATGCTCCTTCTTCTCTGACCTTCAAAACCATCATGAAGGTATACAACTGACCTTCGTGTAGCCCTAACTAGTGATCCAAGCACTTACGTGCCTCTGTAGCTACGTACGGTTACAAGTTCCCGAATTACCTTAATTGTTCACCAATTTTACCATGCAATTAAGGTTATTTTTTGTGTAAACATATATTCTTACTTGCGTCCAAATAAGAGATAGAAACAGATACATTCGCTCATCAAATTAGAATTATAATGTAAATCCAGAACATAACGTAACATAATCAGATGTAATAATCAAAGACAAAATACACAACAATTTCAGAATACTTCCCTTTATTGATGATTAAAGTTCCCACTACAAACTCTATCTGCCCTATGCACATAGCTGCAGGGGTTTGCACACTCAGCTATGAACTTCTACACTACGCCTTTGCGCACTCAACTACAGAGCCTCTACCTATGCTAAGACTCTCGCTTCTAGCTCTCCTATGACCCAAAGCACTTAGAACTCTACTTCTTTCTCTACTAATCCTAGAACGTACTAACTTAGCTTCTTTGTATACAATCCCATGGTGCTTGGACCATGGGTGGATCTTTACAGCTGACATGATTCTTTACAAAACACGGGCAGACAACCCTTAATGACTCTTGACATCTTCGCGCTCTGTGACCACAAAATGCGGAGACTTTACATTTCTTTATACAAACTTTGGGCCTTCTTCCCCAAAACTTGGGTTTTTAACCCCAAAATTGACCCTCAAGGGACCCGTTCCCAACACTCACATCTTCTAGTTAATGCAATATAGATAGTCAGGGTTTTAACGGTTACTTTCCCCAGAGAAATATTACGTTATGTGTGATCGATATTCTTCATTTTATGCTTATTGTTTTCATTGATCAATTTTGGTTTCCATTGAAGAGTAGAGTAGATACTTGTCTTATGTTTTAGCATATCACATAAGATTTTGAATATACAAGTAAAAATGTGCATGTTATCAGAGCTAAAGTCATTATAGAGGAGGATAATTCAAGTTTGTTGTGGAGGTGAAAATTGAATTTGCAAGTTCATACTTCAAAGTTAGCAATATGCCATTCTACATCTTGAGACTTGAGTATGCCTTGGAGGGAAAATTGAATTACATAACTTGGAAGGACAATAACGTTGGAAGAAAATGGCCTTAAGGAATTCATATATAATGAAATTCCTAGGCCTCCAACATCGGATGCTAAAGATCTAGATGAATGGAGAATGTGTGTGGAAAAATTGAGAAGGATTACCCTGGAAGAATTTTGAGACCACATTGTCTCGAATCTCCACAGTAAGGATACTCCATACTCAATGTTGAAGGCATTGAAGAGCCCGTTTCAAAATAGTAGTGACCATAGGAAGTTGGCACTAAAGGACAAACTCAAAAAGATCAAGATGGAGAAGGGTGACTCAATTCCGAAGTACTTGACCAAGTTCACCCATTCTTGGGATGAGCTTGAAAGTTTGAGAATTATTGTTGTTGAAGGTGATATGGTGATACTAGCTCTTCTAGGACTTCCCAAGAGATGGTACAGTAACTAGGACTCTGTTAATGAGAGGGAAAAGCTACCAGATTGGGAGCGACTATGGTCAGATTTGGTACAGGAAGAGATTCAGAGGAACACTAGAGACGAATTGTCATCAAAGACTAATGATGAGGAGAATTGTGCCTTAGTAGGTAAGGCACAGAAAGGGTAGGGGAATTCATCCTATTCCAAATTATATTATTGTCATGGAAATAAGAAGAAGTGATGGCTTGTTGGGGCCTAACCTAAGTTTGGAGTCAATTGCCCAAACAAATTCCTGTACTACTGGCCCTTTCGGCAACAGTCCACGAAGCGTGGACTGAGGTCTCATCGGAGGCAGTATGGGGGGATGTTGGAACCAGGTTTTTGTACCCTTGAGATGTCTGGGGGGTTGATTTAGTCTAATTGTGAATACTTTCGCGTATGTTACTTCGCGCCCTTCCATGACCTAGGAGGCCTTCGTAGCCTGGTTATATTTGTCTTCATGCAGAACTAACTAGGGGTTGTGGGGCTTTCACACCGCTAGAGAAAAGATCTGTGCTATTTCCCAAAGTCACGCCATAGATCTTACTTATCTTCTTATAGCAGTTATTTATATTCACATAAACAGATACCTTATATTATATTCACTTACTCAACACATTCATATAAGTTCGGGCAGTAAATAAACAATAAACTTGCAATTCATACCCAATATACTTCAATGCTTAAAATAGGAAACAATACATAGAAATATGGTAAAACTTCTCTTTATTGATGCTTCCAATGGTTACAGACTCAACCTACCCTGCACACTCAGCTACAGACTACTAGGCCTCTATGCACTTAGCTGCAAAGCTTTCTCCTACTCTACGACCCAAAGACACGACTCTACACTTCGACTCAAGGCTTCATTGATTGATTTCATTCCATCATTGTTCTCTCTTTTACACTTGGAGCCTCACTTTATCTATACAATCCTATGGTCCACGGACCATGGGTAGATCCCTCAAACTGACATTACATTACAAAAATGAGGGCAGACAACCTTTTCACTCATTTACCATGTTCGCACTCTGTGCCCACACATCATGAAGTCTTTACAATGGAATTAGTCAAAAATTGGGCTTTAAGCCCCAAAACTTGCCTTGGGGGGATTCCGCACCCAATAGGCCGTCAACAAAAACATCGCCACTCACACTCGAGTCACTCTGTCGGTGCATAGATCTTTGTGCAGAGACCCCCCAACTCTGCTCAGACAGCTGCAAGGTCGACAGTGCACTGAGTGGCTATGTGTCCTGTCTCATGTACGCATTGTTCTAAGACCATGGTGTCGAAATTTCTCCCCTATATCTATTCCTGTGTCCCCTATATCTACATGAGCTTACCTTCAATTTTGTTGTGATTACGAAGGCCTCGTTGATCCAAGGCTGAAAATGTGCCTTCGAAACTACTTCTTCGTGTCGTGTTGCGTCTACTTGCCCTTTAAGCACTTTGACTTATTGCATTTGCGTGAGTTGTTATGTGAGGGCCACCGCCTGCGTGGTCCCTTTAACATCATTATACTACTATTGTAGCTCATGCACCTCTTTTTTTAAGCATTTTATGTTCGGGTCCTCCTTCAGATTGGTGAGGAGCTCAAACAATTCTTCCAACATTTTGTTGTAGTCCCTCACTACACTACTGATTGTGGAGCACTTGGAAGGTATGCTTTTGACAAGAAATCTAGTGGTTTTTCAATAATAATTCTAACTTTTTCTGTATTATGAGTTCAGAGAAGATAAAGGATTTTGATAAAATGTGCGAAAATAGACAAAGGAAGCTCAAGTGCTGATAATTGACGTTTTCTATGCAGGAAGACGTGGAAACAGGGGATTGTCGATCAAAAGCAAGGAGCAAAAGGAAAATAACTGTTGTCCCTCCAATAGGGCACTGGATGAGGACGAGATCAAGCAAAATTAGAGCTGAATAGCCCAGGGAAAGAATGCGGGATACCGGGTCGGAGAGCGCAAGAAGGAAAAGAGAAGAATTGAACGATTAGCGAATCCCTCAGGATCTTTGATCCTGAGGGATCGCTGCTTTAACTTATCTTTTTTATTGTCTAGATACCTCCGTCATTTCTGTTATATAAAGACACCACGCCATTAAGAAAAGGGACGACTGTTTTTATGATTCTAAGTTTAAGAACAAACTGTGATCATTGAGTTTCGCTGAGACCTGACTTTGTATACTTTTGTTGATGCGATTAATATAGAAGACTTGGTGTTCATTTCGTCTCTGCATCTGGAGTAACTTAAGGCAGTGTACCCTTGGCAGCTAAGGGCCCGGCTCCGAAGGACACTTGCTTTTGTATTATTATACGGTGATTTGTGTGTGGTTTGTTTATTTTTGTTATTTAAGTAATCTGATACATCTTTTATGTGATATACTATGCTCCATTATAATTGATATCTGAATGATTTCTTTATCTCATGTCTCTGCACTGTACAATTGGATCTATTTGAATTGCATCTTTCGGTTATCTCTGTAACAGAATGTTGGCATGAAGGTTATCATTATTAGATCCATGTGAAATAGTATTTGTGAGACTTGCAAGCAATATTACTTCGTCCAGAAGCGTAGTCATATCATTTATTATTCTCAGATTACTATAATAGTATAGAACATGTACATATGGATGAGAATTGTTGTTTCATAATTCATTAAGGATTGTTGTTCCATTCGATTACTGTTGTTCTATTTTATTACTGCTATTCCATTTTATTACTGCTGTTCCATTTATTGCTGTTCCATTTCCAGACTGTTGTTCCATTTTACTTTCCACCGTTTTATTTATCTGCCTTGTTGTTTATGGTGTGAGAGAAGGCCTAAGGCTGTAGTGAGCCCTAGAAAGATGCTGCTTAGCTCCCAGACCTATAAGTCCATGCTCTAACTTCCTTGCTTCATCAGTTTCTAAAGGGATGGGTTATTGCTTCCGTACCCTTGACTGATCAACTGCCTTGTCTGATTCTATCTTTTGGGTTATTTTAGCTACAGCTTAGCATTTGTTTCCTTTCAAATCATTAGAAAACTATACTACTGAGCATTACTCGGACAAATAGCCTCGGATTGAGCTACTCCTTGCAATAACAAATCGTTCCCGGATTGACTTATTAATGTGGGATAATTAGTGGTGTGAGAGACCCTAGTTACAGCTCTACACTGATCTCCTCCATCCCTGATGTGATGGTGCTGACACGCTGCTCCCTTACCTTTGGAGGAGTTGAAGGCTATGCTTTCAACCATAACTCTACTATATGAAGGTTCAACTCTAGCTAAACCTTGGCCATTTCTTCTCGTGCCTCATGCACCCCTGTTGCTAATCTCTGGATGCACGCCTCTGCTGGTGCTTCTGCTGGGATGGACAACTTAGGGACCATTTGGCAGGCCTCTTCAATTACCTGTACCATTTGCCTATTCTAAGACACGACCTCATCGCATTGCAAGCTCAACTACTCCATGATGATCTTCTATTCACTCAACACCTGTAGTGTGCAACTCTCCCTAGCTCGTAGTTCTGTTGTAATCCCATCTTGCAGAACATAGAGCATTTCTCGAGGGAGCACAACCATGTTGATCCCTATGCCTTTCAATGTATTTACCACAAGCCTGTCAACCTCATTTGATGTAACCAGTGCCCCTTTCGGCAGCACTGTTGTGTTGGTCATACGCGTGCAACATTTCCTCGGCTGTGGCTATTCCTACTGCAAGGCTGGTCGAGAGAGTACTAGCTTGAGGAGTGCATACCTGGATCTCCTAAATCTGTGCTCAGAGGTCCCCCAACACAATCTGATTCTCCTTCGCAAAGTTCTCGAGGGCCTATGTGGTGACGTCATGCATTGTCTCTCCTATATCATGCAGATCACCCTCAACAAGGGTGATCGGGTCAATAGACATCTTAGAAACTTTTACCTTCTTGCACGATCCCATATTCTCTCTTGGGCGTTGGTGCTTCAATTGTATTGACATTGTCCGTGGATCTGCACCGCCCTCCTCTATCTCTATTTCCATCTCTTGCTCCTACTTCGGCGAAGGCGACTTCTGGCCCTCGCATGCCTTCTCTGCTACCTTCTATGCTGTTGCTATGGCCGTTTGATGTTCTGCTATTGTTTGTGCAGCGTCCCACACCTCTTGTGCCTTTGATACTACTGCTTCTTTCCTTCTTCTTTCCGCCAACTACACAACGCACAATTTTGCCTCCTTCTTTTTCTGCACAATAGACTTTTCCAGTGCAGAGATGTCTAGAGTGCGTCACTCCAGCATCCAGGTCTCAAGTTTTTTGAAGATCACATCATCTATGGCTATATAGGGTAGTTCGTTCCACTTCTTTGCAGGGTCCTTGCATGCCATGAGGTAGATGTGATGAAAGTCCGCTTTAAACTCTACAAAATTTTGCAGGCTATTGTAGATAGTGGGTGATAATCGAGGCTTGTGGTTAATCCCCATTCTGATGTTCATCTCCATGAACACCTATAATATTTTACTATCACGGATCTGGTTCGCATCTTTAGTGGCCCACAACCATGCATACTTTGCGGCCTCTAGGAGATCCCTTGCAATTGTGGGGAACTGGCTATCCTCAGGAAATTCCCCAGCCACCAACACTATGTACAGCAGAAACGATGCATAGTGGAATGTTTTCCTTGTTCCTGTGCCTCACAGAAATTCTCCACGAAATCCTTGCACAAGAATTTAGACCAGTTAAAATGGACCCCCTGAGTGCACTATTCGGCAAGTGCCACCACCGGGGTGGGTATCTCATCCACATGACACTTCCGCATGACCTTACCTGCCAGTATCTGAGTCACCACTCTGACTGCTTTGTTGTTGATACTAGAGATCACGTAGCCCCTCTTTTTCTTCTCCAACTTGTATTTCCTTTTCATGGCCTTCGTGATGGCCAAATCACTACTCTTCCCCTCCAAAATGTTTTCGGGGTCTTCTCCTTTACACAGGAGTTAGGTAACTCGATGGATTAGGTGGTCTGTGATGGGGATGGGATCCTCTAGCCACAAACACCCACCATGCGCCAGGAAAAGCAACTGCTTGATGATGAAGATAGTCTAGTCACTGGGGCGCGATGGCAATGCAGCACCTAGAGCAGGTTCAAAAACCCTGCCTTTTTGACTCCATGTAACGACTTGCGCGACTCCAACTCTATAAGTCCTACTCGGGTGTGTTTCTTTGGCTTCATGAGGTGCACGGTTGCCAAGTGAGGGAATTAATCATGGTTAGTGAGATCCCAGTTGTTATCACAAAATCAGACCCCGACAGGCTGCTGATCAGGTAGACCTTGTGTAACTCTTTCAAACCAACTTTTGGCTGAGGCTTAGCCTCCCTAACCTAAGAGGGCTCTCTCACAAGATTAAATATTTGGATAATTAATAAGATGGCTAACTCTATGAAACAAAAGAACAAGTGTAAGAGGTTGAAGCACAACTAGAAAGTATCCATTGGGCTTATGGAGTCAAATATGCTTCAGTATTGACAATAACGTTAGATTTACATAGAAGTTAGGGCATAAGAATTCAACATATGGAGAATATATCAGAAATGCATAGGACCACACAGTTTATAAATGTGTAAAGGGAGTTAGAGAACTATCAGTGATTTCTAAGTAATCACACATTCATACCACTGTAGATAAAGAGAGAAGAACAACACAAGAAATTGTGAACATTGAATCCCTTATGATTCCTGAGAAGCAAAGCCAAGCACTGTATTACTAGAAACAAAGTATTACACCAAAGCACAATAAGAGAGTTTCTCTGAAAAAATATTCAACCCTTAATACATTAGTTCTTCTCCCATATATATAATTCATGTATATTCCTTCCTCCAGAATGAGGGGAATTCGAATTCCTCCTAATTTGACACCTATTGACACTTAATACTAACTATTTAATACAAAAGACAACTAACTAGTAGTCCTAGAGACCTAATACAACTAGGAGTGTAACTCCTTATTATGATTATAACAACCTTATCTAAACACTTAAATAATTCTTTGACACCTATAACTCCATGAAGTCAAATTATTTGGTGCTCATAACCCTCCAGCTAGCCCTTGATGACTCATCCTTTTGTTGTTCCTAGAAACTAGGAGACTGTTCCTTACTCTGTTCTGGCTTAAAAATAGGTCTTGGGACAGAGCTCATATCTTCTCATAAAAATGTATTTGGAAAACCTGAAGGAGGCTTTTTTGAACCAATCCATGCTGAAAAAAAACCTCTCTTGGTTTTTTCAAATAGCTTTCTTACTGCCCCAGAATGAGTCTTTGAAAAATAGGTGTAAAAATATGCTTGTGACAAATTGCACCTACAACAGTTTCATAGCGCACATTTAACCATGAATTTCTCCCACCTCATAATGAATTTGAAGAAAATGAAAGAGGTTTTTGTATTTAATTATATTAGAAATAAAATACTCTTTCATTTTTCAAAATTGAATTCTCAGCTACTCAAAGATCTCCTTGGAAGTTGACTGCTAGAAACAAGGAGACAAAGTTCCTCCTTTTTAGAGTTTCATCCTTATGCTTGTCTTCGAATCCTTCTGCTGACCATGTTGTCTCTTTTAATCACATACATGCATTAAATTAACCATATATCCTGCTCAAATACTTGTGCTAAGATGAATAACTCCTTTAATGCTACTTGATGTCTCATGATCAATACTAGCTATGAAATAATGACCATTTTCATAACATAGAGTTTGGAGTTCATGGATGTCTTCCCCTCACTTGATTTTCCCTTATATAATGTTCAAAACCTATTAGTAATCATTTGCAGCAGCCCATCTTCAATAAGGGTTCCTTTTTCTTCTCAAAATATGCCCACAAAATCATGATGTGCAGCTACAGCCATTTCGTAGTGCACACAGTGTATTTTTGTGAGTTTGTGCTATGAAAACTCCTAGTTGATTTCGTAGTGCATGTAATTTTTGAAACAGACTTAACACATGACACTTTGAACAAATGTGGGACCAATGGTGGGTAAAACAAGATTTTTGACCATATTTAACAAAGGGAACAAGACTCTATCCTTAAAAGAAACAATGAGAATGACCAAGACCAATTCTTCCTTACCTTACCCTTTTTCTTTGAAATATTTTCAGTGATAACACCAGTATTTGAATTTTAAGCTCGAAAGCCTTCCCAATTGTGTTCCTTCAAATATGATATCGTCTAAGAGGAGCGAAGTCTGCAGAGAGCTCTTGCTCTTATTGAGGTCCTTTGGCACCTTCACCTTCCCCTTATGCGAAGGGACATAAGCGGGCAACTTAGTTAGAGGGACTGCACCCTCAGTTTCTTCCTCCATGCCCTCATCCTCGTCCTCTTCAATTATGATATCCTCTAGGTCTTCTTCCTCCTCATTGGTTTCTAGGTTAACCACTTTCCCTTTTTCGTCCATTGTTAATATGGTTTGCAGTAGGTTTCGAGGGGACAAACACATTGGAATCATTGGTTGTTTATCTTTCTTTAGTCTCGGCATGCATAGTGATTTAGGGATTTCCGCAAAAATCCCAGCGCTCTTAGGGGCATCTTCTATGGTTGTGGCCTGTGCGGCTTCTTCGACAGTCATCTTTGCGTGTTCTCTAGCTTCTTCAGATGCTGCCATCTTGTTCATCCAGAAATTTATCAACCTTTTAATCAGGTGCTCAACCAACACTCTCCACAGGACAAACAAGTCTCAGTTTAGAATACTTGGGGCACACAACAGCTCAATTCGCAAATGACCAAGTGCTATTTGCTGGGAAACCCTTTGTATTTTATAGTTCCTTTTCAATTTGAATTCGACCATTCCCCCCAAATATAGTCCATTAATGCTCCCTTGGCGGTAGATTTTCCAAAATCTTGCCCATAAAGCTCATCTTAAATTCCTGCCACCCACTCCAATTGGTCTCAAGTCAAGCATCACATCGTGAATAGTGACTACAATGGTCACTTTCTAGCCAACTCACGTGGTAGCGCAACCCCCCTTGCATGGTCATCAACCTTGTGACACTTTGCTCCTATGCGCAACCTCGACATCATGCAGATCCCGGGTAGAGTAGTTTATAGTCCCATGCCTCCCTTCAATTTCCTGGAGTGCTAAGACTATACTTCCCATGGCTAGTCAGGTGGCCGCACCACCTATATAGGGTTCCAACCGATCATTCGTCACTTTTCCTAGAGAAAATAGGCCTTTTATTTTTACTATCTGCATCGTGCACTTTACCCCTTACATCGCGCCACCATGGGTGATCCTTCTAGTAATATACGGTGCAATCAAAGGCATCAAACTGATCAAATCTTGGTAATAGTCCCCAAATTCATCAACGTAATCGTGCACACCTTGTTTTATCACCCTGGTCTTCTTATTGAGAAAATCCTTCTTTATTTCTTCCTTAAGCTTCTTGACTTCTGCTTCTATCAGAGCACTTTTCTCCCTTAACCACACTCCTTTATTCTTTTTTTCTTGGAGCCTAAGATCACCATGTCAAATTTCTTCCTTAGCCCAAGCGTTCTACTTTGTTCAGCTGCGCGATCCCTTCTTTCAAGGCTCTGTGAACTGTCATATATAGCGGCGCTGCTATGCATGGACTAGGCATACTATACTCTATTGGGACTACAATGTTTGCTCCATAGCCCACCCTAGAAGGCATCTACACCATCAGTTTCTTGCATGTTTTCCTATAAGCCTATTGAACTACTAGTACACATAGGTCCCAATCACTCCGCTGCGCATTATATACATGGTTTAGTGCTTCGCACACTTCGTTAAAGGCTTCTTCATGGGTAACCTCTTGCACACTCATTCTTTCTAGACTTAATCATACCAACTGGACGGACCATTCATGCAATTGCCTCACCAACACCTGCTTATTGACCATGTTCTCGAACGCGAAGTCCATGTGCATCTGCACAGGTTGTTTACCATATGCCTATACCCACTTGGACAAATGCGTGCGCAGATCATCCCATCCATCCTTCTTGTCTACTAGTTGCATCTAAGGCTTCCCAAAATGCATGCACATCATTCTCCTACATTCGCGCCAGTCCTCAAAGCTTCTTTGGTGCATACACCACCACCACGTAGGTGTAGAGCATAGTACCCATTTCAAAGCGTCGTAACATTGCTATTCTAGTACCTGTCTTTCAAATCTATTTAAGAAAGCATCTACCTCACTTAACCCATCATAAATGGGTAGATCCCTTACCTCCATCGATATGCAGCATAGTGATTTTGTCATCATGATGTAGCTCAACATGGTTACCTTGTCTAACTAGTTCTGCCATCACTCTATAAAAAGAGATTTTTCACTCCCATGAGATTCATCCATCTATGGTGGGATTTACCCAATATTTCTCTCGCGCGGTTATCTTGTAGATGCATTCTTAGTCGTCGTCTCTTTCATAGTCATGCACTAGCTCCATGTAGCATGATCCTTCTGCAGGGTCCAAAGGTACGACTACGTGCAGAGACTTTTCCTCAAAAATCATATTGCGCTTCTTCAGATTTATCACCCCATTCATGTCAGTGGCCCAATCTATTCCTAATAGTGCGGGGTAGGGATTGCTGTCATCAAAAATCTCTATCACTTCAAATTCTGCTAGTGTGCTTGATCCTTCAATATCCATGGTGATTCTCTGCAATCTCCCCATAGGTATGATCTTTTGCCGCAAGATAGGAGGCCATTGTCGTGTAGGCCTTCCCATGCACTCTGATGTCTTCTTCGGTAGAACGTTCGCGTCTGACCCTAAGTCTAGAATTACTTGGTCCATCTCATATTCTCCAATCTACATGGTCAACCTCATTTCTCTTCTCGTCCTTGTCGCATGCTTTCCAATCTTCCGAACTATGTGCGGTTCTCCTATCGCGCCCCCAACGCATTTATTAATGAGTTCCTGCAATCCCTTTACAACCTTACTGTCGCGCAGTAGCTTCATGCATGTTTCCAAGAATGTTGTGAGCATTGATGGGTCCATTTCTAGCTCTGGTTTGTGTTTGCTTCCTGAAGTGGAGGCATCAACAAAGCTCTTCCTAGCTTCCATGAAGGTTTCCTTCGCGCGCTCCAAATCAAACTTTGGTTCTTTCATTGGAGCCTTGTGACCCCAAGTACTATTTTCAGGCTACTTTCCTTTATCATCCCCTATCATAATTCCACTTCGGAGCACAATGTTCATGTTAGGGTCTTCCTCGCACAACTCAGACCTCATCATTTGTAAGTTTTGAGTCGGGGGAGGTTGGAGTGCTACCTTGTCACTCTGCCTCGCTATCAGCATGGGACAATCCTCCATCTCATGATCAAACAAGGTACAATACAGACAAGATGGACATGTTTGATTCATACAATCATAGACATAATGTCCTGGTGCCTCGCAATTGTAACATATCAGTTGTTTGCAACCTCTTCCAGGTCCTCCTCCACCTCGACCTTGTCTGCACCCCTGAAATCTGATACTCCTGTGTTTTGGTCAAGGGGCAGCGTTTCGGCCTGAAATATGTAGGTGGGAGTCCTATCCATCATTAGCTCATAGCTTCTATAGGTACGCTCATCATGTCCCATTGATCTATAGAAATTACAGAACAACTGTTGCAAATTTTGCATCTATTTCTGCAACAAATGGCAGTTGTCCGTAGCATGCTTTCCTCCTATTTGAAAAATCATGCACAACAAAGTAGGTCTTGTGCTAGGTCCTGCTTGTGCCTCTAGTCTTAACAAAATCGATCCTCCTCTTGTGAGATAATTTGCGAATGCTAGGTAGTGGTCCTTGTCATGACCTTGACCCTTACATTTAACACAACATACCTCTTCGCGCACTTCTGGGCCAGTTGTCCTATCCTATTTCAAACTCTGCATCTCAATGCATAAGTTTTTCAATTGCGCGTGGATCTGCTAAACTCCCAGGTTGGGATCCTGTATCAGGGTGTCATGCAGTCTCAATCATGATCTCCAAGGCCTCTTCTTGAGCTATTAACCTCTGTTGTGACAACGCGTTCCTTAAATGCGGCATTAGTGATGCTGCAAACCATTTGCGGTGTTGTCCATTCATGAAATTCATATTAGCTTTGCAGATTGTGCACTTTAGTCTTTGATCCAATTCCCAAGGAGTCTCTCTAGGTAGCATTGTGATCTCCTTGAACCCAATGATTGACTTTGCCTCTGACTTTGGCCTGCTAAATTCTCTGTTCAATGCAATTTGGATATCTGCAATCCCTGCATTCAAATTGTCATTAGAATGCTTAATATACCAAGTCAGCACATGATCTTGCAGAGCATTGACCAGTGTTGCCTTCTTTATATTATCATCTATAACTCCCTGTAGTTCCCATACGGCTTTTATCACGAACCAAAACTTGTTCGGATCTTCATTTCCTACTCCCTTGAACACCGACAACTTTATCGCGCTTGCCATATTGACTTGCGGTGGTGGCGGAGGTGGTATAGGCAAAGATGGGGGTGAAGGTGGTGAAGCTAGTGGTGGTGTGGGTTAGGGTGGTATGCACGAAATCCTTTGCCTTATCAAATTGATCACACTTCTTGGTGAGACCTTTGTGAGCTCCTCCTCATCCTTTCGTGGAGGTGAAATTAAGGGGCTAGTTTCTAGTTCTACACTACCTTCGTTTCTATAAATTCTCCCACTTCGTGTAGCTCCAAACATCAATGTATTCACATAATCCACTTTTCACACAATAGCATTTTAATCCCAGTGTTCAGAGACTTAATGTACTTACCTCACGGTCCTTTGAGGAAGTGTCACTCTGCCTCACTATAGTTGACTCAAGTATCTATCACGAACTCAGTAATGAATCCTCCTATAATTCCAAACAATAGGACTGTCGAGCTTGACCCTTCCTTGGATATCTGCTAACTTCAAAATCCACTCCTACAACTCAGTAGGGAAAGATGCGAAGAAAATTTGATGGATCTCTATGTACAGGTAGCAGTCTATCCACTCTTCTTTTGATAGTCATGTATTCCTGTTCTCGTGTGCCACAAACTCGTGAATTCTCCTATCCAACCAACCTTCAATTTCTTTCTTAGTTGGATTCCAATGATACACCATCAGACATCTCTATGCAGATTCCATTCCTGACAATAGAGCCATTTGTTGGCTTGTTGGGGTCTGACCTAGGCTCAAAGTTAATTAGCCAAAAAAATTCGTATACTACTGGACATTTTGGCAATAATCTGCGGAGTGTGGACAGAGGTCTCACCCGAAGTAGTTTGGGGGGATGTTGGAACTAGTTTTCCACACCCTTGAGATGTTTGAGGGGTTGTGTTAGTTCAACTGTGAATACTTTCGCATAGGTTACTTCGCGCCCTTCCCTGGCTTGAGAGGCCTTCACGACCTGGTTATATTTGTCTTTACACAGCCTTAACTACGGCCTGTGGGGATTTCACACTGCTAGAGCAGTGATCTGTGCTATTTCCCCAAGTCACCCCATAGATCTTACTTATCTTCCTATAATTGTTAGTTATCTTCGCACAAACATATACCTTATATTATATTCACTTACTCAACACATTCATATAAGTTCGTGTAGTAAATAACATTAAACTTGCAATTCATACGCAATATACTTCAATGCTTAAAAAATGAAAAAATACACAGAAATATGGTAAAAAATCTCTTTATTAATGCTACCAATGGTTATAGACTCAACCTGCCTTGCGCACTCAGATGCGGACTACTAGGCCTCTACGCAATCAGCTGCAGAGCCTTCTCCTACTCTTCGACCCAAAGACATGACTCTACAGTTCGACTAAATGCTTCATGGATTGATTTCCTTCCATCATTGTTCTCTCATTTACACTTAGAGCCTTGCTTTATTTATACAATCCCATGATATGCGGGCCATGGATAGATCTCTCAAACCAACATTACATTACAAAAATGCGGGCGAACAACCCTCTGACTCATTTACCATCTTCGCATTCCACTCCCACAAATCATGGAGTATTTACAATGGACTTAGTCAAAACTTGGGCTTTGAGCCCCAAAACCTCCGTGGGGGCGACTCCATGCCCAACAAGAAGGAAATGTCTAAAGTCAAGTGCTTTCACTGTCACGAGCTAGGAAACGTTTCCACAAAATTTCCACTCAAGAAGGTCTATAAGAAGCCCTAAGGAGGAGCAGCAGGTGAGGCTCTTGCCTCACAATTCAAATAGGACTTTACAATCATCACTTGTATGGTGTCATCGATGATGGGTAGTGTATGGTACCTAGATAGTGGAGCTTATTTCCACAAGACTGGTAGAAAAGAGATCTTCAATAACTTGGAGGAGAAGGATCTCTAGATGTATATCGAGATGGGTGATGATGGGAGGTATAGTGCTACTGGGATTGGTATAGTTACCTTTCAGAGGGAATCAGGGTCTGCCTCACTTTGCGATATTTTATGTATATTCCTAGTTGAAGAAGAACTTGGTATCTGTTTCCATTCTGGAGGATAGAGGCTGCGATGTGATCTTTAGTAATGGAAAGGAATTCCTTCATCACATAGCCATGTGATTGGTTAAGGATAGGGAATCAAGTGAAGAATCTATACAAGTTGTAGGTAGAATATTGTGTTTCCTTGACCTTGAAAGGAGAGAAGGTGCAAAGGCAAGACATCAGTGAGTTGTGGCATAGGAGGTTGGGACACTTGCACCTTGGCACTTTGAAGATCAGGAAACAAATTTCTACTAGTCTTCCCAAGGCTACACTTGAGCAGGTTGACATATGCAAAGGGTGTACATTGGGAAAGTACACCAAGGTTTCCTTTCATGGAAAAGATAGTTGATTAGAGGAGATCCTTGATCGATTCCACTCAGATGTGTGTTTATCATTCTCGACAACATCCACATCCAAGCACAAGTATTATGTTATATTTGTTGATGATGTTTCTCGTAAGTGTTGGATATTATTCATGTAAAAGAAAGATAAGGTTTTTGCCAAGTTTTGTGAATTGAAGGCATTGGTCGAGAAAGATACTGGAAAGAAGGTGTTGTAGTGGTTGCAACACCCTCTGAAATTTTGGCCTATATCCAATTTCAGACCCTTCCTTGGGTTTTTCCGTGATTTTTTCAAGCACTCGAGCTCATTTCGTGAGTTCGTGTTGAGTCTTTGCACCCTCCTCACTTGATTGTTCACCAGACATATTTTAGTATGTTGTTCACAATGTCATGCTTGTAGCCATGTTATGGATATGCACAAATTTCATCCTCATGTGTACAAGTTGTATTCACTATGTAAGTATCTGTCACACTCATACTCATAGTTTTTCGCAATGTCACACAAGTTTCATCGCAGTATTTGAACGACCCATCACAAGTGTTATGCTTGTCGCTTGCACCCATTAGTCAATCACACTAAGTGTATGTTGTCTTGATGGTTCAAGGTGTCTTGTCATCAAGTCATGTCAAGTGTGTGTGTTCACATGGTCATGCACGTACGAAGTCACTCGTTCACACACTTAGTGATTTTTGTCTAAACTATGTCGATAGGACCACCATCCAATAGGTAGACCTCCTCTGAGCTGTGCTTCATAGCTTCAACCATCAGTGAACCTGTACTGCTGCCCATAATTTTGCAAATCTTGAGGTTGACTCCTAGGCAATCTCCACTACGCAATCCTAGAATCGACTCAACTGGCTGACACTTAGAAAAGAGCATATGTTTCTCAGCAAGCCATCTCAATTGGTGTTGCCCGCAAGCAAAACCACCAAGCCTCTAGCTCATCAACCAAAGATTTTGACCGGGCAGTGACCCCGGACCTCACTCCTCCAAAACATTGCATCGAAGTTGCTAAGCATGCCTGCTTTTGCTGACTGAAGAAATTACGTAGACATGCTAAAGAGACACCCACTGCTTGTCACTGCACTATCCTAAAGTGCCCAACATCTTTCTTAGCTTAGAAACTGTGTAGGGATTTTCTGCACGCCAACCTCCTAGCTTTGCATAAATTTTATCCAGTCAGACTCCCGCATACAATCACTACTGATCCACACTGCCTATTGGCTTGAGGGGGCCTGACCCAGGTTCAAAGTTAATTAGGCAAACAAATCCCTGTACTAATGATCCAGGTGGATATTGGTGGCCACCTGCCAAATCCACTTGGAGCCCCACCATTGTTTCTTTCAGCTCTTCAGTTTCCTAAATTGTAGCATAGTTTATTATTTTTAGCAGTTTTTCAGGTCTTGAACTTCCGGAGCCGTTTTGAGGCCCTAAACGACATTTTTGGGGAAATCTGGGGGTAACATGGGTCACTTGACCCATGTTTCCCTTCCCAAAGTAGCAGTGCTCAGATAGATCTTTCTAATGAGCTATTTTATGCATCAAACAGAGATCGTATGCCAAAGTTACAACCCCGGGAAGTTGATGTACCAATTTACCCAAACGGGGCCCACAGTTTGGCGTTTCATCTTCTAGGGTTAGTTTTTGGAATGTTAAGGGTTTTCCATTGTTTCTCAACAATAAATAGGCCTTTGAGCCTCATTGTAACATAGTTCAGAGGCATGTAGCCACCACATCTCTTCTCAGAGATAAGCCACCATCGCCCTAGCTGGTTTATTTTCAACTCTGTTTGTAAGCATATTTCAGTGTTTTCCATTAATGACATGAAGTCTTATTTTCGCTGCATCTTTCTGTATATGGTTATCACTGTATTTTGTTGCGTTCCTGTTTAAATACGGATTAGTGGTATCACAGCGGTCTGCTTTTTCTCTGTTTTTCTTTGCATGTCCCAACCGAGGTTGGGATATAAGGAGTTAGGGCTTGAACTGGTCGAACCTTTGAAAGACCAGCCTCGCAAATCCCGACGGCATCCCATGGAGGATGAGAAGAAAGCTGAGCGGGCAGGAGATCCTATCAAAATATTGCTCAAAGAAGCCTTCGAGCGACAACGGAACGCGATGATGGACAGCTTTGCCCAGATCCTTCAACAGCTACTCTGGAAACGCCACGCCCTTTAAGGTACAATTTAATTTTGAAATCCTCATATTCGAGGGTCAGATAGACACAGATGCCATAGATAAATGGTTAAATCTGCTAGAGGCTTATTTTTCTGTTCATGAATTTTCGAGTCGGGAAAATATTGTTTTCGCTCTTCTCAAAGCATCCCCCCACGTTAAGGACTGGTGGGAAACCTACTGCGAGCAGAAGGATGAAAGTACTGGCTCACTATTTTAAGCTGCACCCACCTAGAATTCATTCCAGGATGCCATCAAGGAGCAGTACTACCCTGTTGGAAGCTATGAGGATGAATACATAAAGCGGACCACGCTGCGGCAGGGAAGGGAACAAGATGTGCCGGAGTTCACCAATCGTTTCCATACCCTTCGCACAAAGTTGGGTATCAAGGATACGGAGCAGCATTTGATACTCAAATACCACGGCTTCCTGCACAAGTACATCCAGGAAGAAATTGAATTCCTGAACATCTCCTCACTCGGCACAACATACCGATATGCCGTCAAGATCGAGCAGAAGTTTAAACAAAAGAAGCGAGACTTTGGATTTGCAAATCCAAAGCAAGGGAAAGGTGCCCCTAAACCATAGAACAAAGGACAGAGCCAAGGTAGGGTAGCCCAAGAAAACCCGCCAAAGTTGCAAGCAAAGAGTAGCGCCGTGAAGCCGAAAAAGGACACGGGAAATTGGTGTGAGTTCCATAAGAGCTCCACCCACAACACAAGTGAGTGTCGGGCCAAGTAGTCACTGGTGGCTGAGCTAAAGGTTTCAGAATCAGATGCATGTTCCAACTCTGAGTCAGAACCCGACAAGGGGAACGAAAAAGGGAAACAGATCATTGAAGCGGATCCCAACGCCACTGTTTCTACCGCCAAGATCTAGAAAAATGAACCCGAAGATCCAGAGGAGGAGGAGCATCTCTTCCACTCCCAGATGTGGGTAAAGGGCTCCCCGCTACAGTTCATTGTCGATAGTGGGAGCCAAAAGAACCTGATTTCAGAAGAGGTCATAAAGTGGTTGGGCTTACTGACCACATCACATCCACAACCGTACACCATCGGGTGGCTTCACCAAGGACGGGATCTTCGCGTGAGCCAGTAGTGTCGGCTTCCATACAACATCAAGCCCTTCACAAATGAGGTATTGTGTGACATTGCTCCCCTTGAAGTTTGTGATGCATTATTAGGACAACCATACTTGTGGAAGCGACATGCTATGTATGAATCAAGGCCCCGTGCTGTTATTATTACATTGGGAAATAAGTTGTACAAGATACCAGAGGTAGCACCGCCTACCGCCATCTCTTTGGTTACTGCAAAACAATGCAGTAAGCTCATTTCCAAAACCGGGAAATTTGTTTTCCTAATGATACACCCTCAAGGAAAGAAGAAGACGGTGGGCACGACCTCGAGACAGGGCCCCTCCGCACGACAACTACAGATGGACAAGGTCATGGAGGAATACGAGGAAATCTTCACCTCCCCTGTAGGGGTACATCTTCACTGTCAGGTCAAGCACTCCATCGATCTGTCCCCTGGTGCGCCGCTACCCAATGGACCAATTTATCAACACTCCATTCTAGAGAACGATGAAATCAAGAGGCAAATTCAGGAGTTACTGCAGAAAGGTCACATACGTCTGAATTCATCGCCTTCTGGGAGCCCGGTCGTGTTGGTACAGAAGAAGAATGGGACTTGGAGACTCTATATTGACTATCGGGCGCTGAATAAGATCACTGTCCATAATAGGTACCCGATCCCACAGGTTGATGACCTCCTAGACCAACTAAAGGGGGTGAAATATTTCAGCAAGATCGATCTAAAGTCAGGATATCACCAGGTACCAATCGAACCCTCTGATGTGTGGAAGACTGCCTTCAATGCCAAGGAGGGCCTTTTC